>CAIGRF010067828.1:0-18119 GCA_903798235.1 Fraxinus ornus | reverse complement strand
ATTGAAGAGATTTAAGATTTTAATATTCATTTTTTTCTTCTCAATTTATTAATAATTCGGGTGATGTTCTACAAATTAAACAATATTTCTTGTAATTTTGCAATATTGGGCTAGATCTCCAATTATTAAGATTTAGATAAACCCTTGTTATGAAATTTTTAATATAATTTCAATATTTTGACACATAATACTTATGATTTCTAGGATGATTGTTGTTTTTCAATTACTTGATCACTAATTGGATTGATTTGTGAGTTTTATTGTTATCGAGAGAGACAATATAATATATTGCACATATAACAACAATTGTGAGATCTTATATGGGATAGAGATATGACTCTATACTTTGCATGATTTTCAATAAAATATTCTAATATTTTTAATGTATGCTTTCATGTTCACGTTTTTCATAGACGTATAGGCAGGTTGCGTGGGAGAATAAATTTAATTTTATTTGGGATTATTATTAACTTACGAACATTAATCCATAAAAATGCATACATACTGTCATGGTATTAAATTGCATTAAAATGGAGTAATAAGGGGGATCGAATTCTTAGCATTCATCTCATCTAAATTTATAAAAGTTTTCATAATTTTCTCATTAAAATAGTTAATTAGTATAAATTCTTAAACAAAATTAGTTATTCGACAAGAGTTAATATTACTGGATCCTAGATTAAGTATAGAGTTCTCGTGCAAATGATATTTTATTCACAACTATATTATTTGTTTAAGATATCGTGCACTTACGAGATTTCGTACAATCAATCCGCTACAACTAAGACAGAAACATTGGGTTGGAAAATTGCGAAAATGTTGCTTTTGGTAATTTGACTTATAAATTTCCTTTCTGCAACCTCACCCAGTTAGTGATGGACGAAAATCTATGGTAGGTGTTGGTGACATCAGCGTAGTCGAGGGAAGTGGTGGTTGTCGAAGGGGGTTTGGCACAAGGTGGGGTTTGTGGTGGAAGAGAATTTTTTTAAATTTCAATTTTTCCTTTTCTATTGCCTTTTTTTCTATTTTTTTTTTTTCGTTTATTTACATTTGTGCTAGTTCAATGTGTCGGTCCAATTAAAAGCATGTTTATGAGTTGTTTATAATCTATTTATATTATATATATATAAATAGAAATGTGCGATGAATAAGTACGTAATACTTGTAAATCGCATGATTAAAATAAAATGATTGATCATAAACAATAAAGTTTTATTCAACGTCTTGACTCTTCCCATCAACCGTTCTCAAGTCAAAGCAAGATTAGCCTTTGGACCCATGGATCTTCTAGAATATTTTTCAAAAAAAAAAATCTAAAAAAAGGTATTTTTCGAATTCTCTTAAAATAGTAGGGTATTTGTCATGTTATTAATTTTAAAGGTGTAAACTTGACCAACTAAGTCCCTTGTTTGATGGTTATTATTATATTTTTTTTAAATGATTTTTTGAATAGTAATTTTTTGAAGAAAAAAAATATATAATTAAAAAATAAGGAAAAGTTTTTAATTTATATACAAAATATTTGATTGAAAAATTTCATATCTAAAAATTTAACTATGAGTCATTTCAAAACTAAGTAACCATGTTTAAAACTTCAAAAATCAGGTATTATTAAATTTTATTTATTTATTGTTCACAAAATTTAAAAGTTTATAGATTACAATTCATTTATCGGTCACACATTATAAATTTTATAAGTTACAACTTATTTAACGATCACAAATTATCAAATTAATTAATCACGAGTTATTTCTCAATTACAACTTAATAAATAGTGAGTCATAATCACATTTTTTGTCACATATTATATATTGGTCACAAACACTCGGTCCCACTCGATCGTCGTCGAAGTCGCCGTCGCCGCCACCAACACCGTATGTACCACAATTGTTTGCAACCACTACCTCTAGTGATGGCAATGAGCCAAGTCGAACTACGAGCTCGTGACCCACAACTCGGCTTGTTGGTTTTTGGACGAGTTCGCCCAAAACAAGCCGAGCGGCGAGCCGAGCTTAAGCTCGGCTCGTATTAATTTTTTTTTAAAAATATTACTAAACTTAGGGCATGTTTGGTACGGCTTAAAATCCGATTAAAATTGAAAATATGGCCGTTATTGGGTCCCACCCGTCTAATAAAAGTCAACAATAACGGCTATATTTTCAATTTAATCTGATTTTAATCTCTACCACACACCCTCTTAATATTCAGCCTTTAAAAAAAATATATATTTTTTATAAATTATGTGAGCCACGAGCCGAGCGGCTCATGGCTCGCAAAAATAGGCGGCTCGTGGGCTCACCTAAACGAGCCGAGTACCGAGCCGCCCTGCTCAGCTCGTGCTCGAGCTTGTTTTTTTACGAGTCCAAGCGGCTCGTGGGAGCCTACTCGCCCAACCCGCTCGGCTCGATTGCCACCACTAACTACCTCACCGTCGCCAACAACACCAGGTCCACCACCTCACTAACACCAAAGTCCACCGCCAACATCGTCAATCCAATTGCACAACCGCCAACAAAATCTGACTCCCTCTTTCAACACCACCATTACATGAATCTTCGCCTCTAGTGTCACCATCACCGTCAATATCTCACTACAATCGCCAGCAACAGCATCACCACCACTTCACCATCGCCGCCACCACTACCCCAAAACCCCAACACCATCGCGATATCCGCCGCGACAGCCACTATTAGCGCCCTATAGCCACAATCTGGGCCATTTCATACGCATTTGTAGAGCCTAATGCGATCTTGACAGTTGTAAGCTCGATATGCAGAGCCTCCAGCGCGATTTGCAGTCAATGAATGACTTTACGAACTATGCTCACAGCAAAGATGGTAGAGAGACGATCTCGATTGAGGAAGTGTGTATAGAGCCGAGAGAGGAAAATGAGAGAAAAATCGTGAGATATAGAGGGATGGAGGGAGATAAAATTATAAATAATATTTAAAATTTTAATTACATCTGATTTTTGAAAAAAAAAACTTAATTCTTAATTTTGAATTGAGATCTTGAAAATATTTAGTCTTTATGATTTTCACATACTTTATTATGTAAATGTATGGTTAAAAATGAGTATGAAAATTAAAAAAAATATATATTTTAAAGTAAGACAAATAGGGGCTAAAATTATTAAAGTGGAAATTACACTTAAAGACTTGTTTTTAAAAATTAAATTTCTTAAATCATATTTTAATTTCATATTTCAAAATTCAGATTATAATTTAACGTTGGCCGTTGACCGCTTAGCCTCAATCCGAGACATTTTCATCCCGCTTCGCGTCTAGACGTGCTTTCTAAAACAGAGCCATTAAGTCAACCTTTCTCCTTGATAATTCATAGATCACATACCATGAGCATGTTTGTGCCCAATTTTTTTTTTTTTTTTTTGTCCAAAATGCATTTTGATATAGAATTTTGATGGAAAATATATAGTTAAAAAATAAGGAAAACTTTTGTCTGTAATATTATTTTATTAAAAAAACGTATAGTTCAAAATAAGATGGAGAAAAATACATTTTGAAAATAATAAGAACCAAACAAAGATTATATACTACGGTTAAATATGAGTCAATTTAAACGAGAATACACGAAATCAAATGGTTTTCATTTAAAATGATGGAACTAGACCACTAGGTCTAATTCAATTCTCTTATGCATCATACAAAAGGACAAAAGTGCAATACTATAATATAAGTTTTATATTTCACTTTCATATTTTTCATTCGAAGCGGCAAAAATATTTAAATAAATTAAATTCACAGAAATTAATATAATAATTGCTTTAATTCAGAGATTAGAAAAGATAATTTGTAATCCAATCGAATCGAAATTCTATAGCTAGAAGTCAGATATATGCGGTTCTTAATCTTAAAACTCGACTAGTTAAATTTTAATTGAAAGCGAACCAAACTTCAACATACAGTCAGTCACAAATAGTCCAGATAGTAGAAGCAAACAGTCAAACAAAGTTAGTTACACAACAACTGTCGCAAATTTTTATTTTGATTTATGGAATTTAAGCCTAAAGATTTTTCTGAGCTTCAATCATCGTCTGGGTCGAAATCCTTAATCTTAACGTCTGCATCTTCTCCGTACTGAATGCAGTTGTCAATTTGCGACAAGATATACTGAATGCTGTAGTTTAGAAATGCAAATTCATATAATAAGGATACAACATTAACAAGAATGCTAGTGCACTTTAGTTTCTCTCTACCATGCCCCCACAATGATTTAAAAGCCAGAATTTTAAACCAGGTTTGGCTAAGCTTAAAAATTTACTTATAAGTAAATAATTAAGTTTTTAGCTAGTCAACTTTTTTTGCAGGTCATATGGTATTTAATGGAACAACCAAATCCGAAACAGGTTTTGAAAGCTTGATAATGTCTGGAGATGCAGAGAAAGAGGCAATGTACCTGCTCTCTTTTCTCAGGTCAAGAGGCAGGAAGCTCACCATACTATACTGATCTACCTGATATTTAAAAATAAATAAAAATCAGCTGCAGCATATCGTGCAAGTATCTGAGGACTACAAAACACAAGCGAACATGCAGATATACCATAACACGAATTTACAAACGTGCATACATAATATATGCATTAAAAGATACATTTTCCTGGAATGTTAACAACTCATAAAAATAGTTAAACACATCATCGAGTTGTAGTAATGCCCACAAAATCATTGGTAAATACAAATATATTTCTTAAGATTCACTTAAGTTGCTTGATATAATCAGTTAACATGGAATAGACATTCAGCAGCCTTAATGTAGCCTATGAAAGAAAGCAGCTGTAGCTCCAACTCCAGTTTACGCCAAATTCACAATAAGCTACTTTTAAGCTAATTAGACATGTGCTTATCATGTTCAATCTGTTTGAACAGCATACACTGCTCTACATTCAACCAAAAAATTGATATCAATGCAAAACATAAGAGATGCTCAAACGTACCAGTTCAATAAGAGATTTGTTTAGTTTTTCAAATTGAGGAGCCATGCGCCGATTCAACTCCGCCAGCAATGTCGTAGGGTCTGGATTCAAGTAACTAAGGAAAGAAAGAACCGGAAAAAACAAAATAAGTAATTGCCAGTACATAAAGCAAAAATGTATGAGCGGAAAAGTGAGCACCATAATCCAGAAAAAGAAATAAGTTAGAAATGTCGGAGAGATGTAAACCAACTAACTTCTCAAGGTCCCTCTTGTTTCTCACAAGATCCATCTTGGAGAGAATATTAACATGAGGTAATTCAAGTTGAACCATTGCAGAAAGCGAAGCCATACAGCCACTTATAAACTTGGTCACATCTGTTATAAACTGATATGCAAAAACTACGAGTTCAGTCCATGCAAGGTGGTGATATGATACCAATATATACTGTTTTACAAAAATATAGATATGCATACCTGCGAATCAAGCAAGTAAACAACACAAACGTTAAAATTTTTACGCTTTAGATGCTCCACGAAGTTCTTTAGCACCGGAACATGAGAGAAGAGTTCTATCTGGCCTGTAAATTCATAGGAAGTCAACAAAACTGAAATTCTAACACGCAAACATGCATAATATCTATGCATATTTAATATACTAAAATGAAAAAATCAGTGAGACATGGTATGTTACATGAATTTCCAAAATTTAGATGCAGTTGTACACATACATTTCACATATTGTATATGATTCAAATCAAAATCAAAATATTTTGATGCATCTCCTCAATATACTGAATTGAAAGATGAGTTGTTGCTTTATTTCAGAAACATATGATTTTATGAGGAGAATGGAAAATTTAAAACAAGCTTTTGACAATCAGCTCGGTCATTTTCATTCAATAGACAAAGTTCCTATGACAACTGTTTTTAGTAAATGTTTTCCTATTCAACCTTTGCACTAAATTAGCATATATGTCATGGATTATGCTCCTTAATCTACTTGGTTCACCCCTTTAGTTATTGGGGCATTGTTAGCAGACTTGACCTGGCTATTGGACTATTGACCCAACCACGGAGTCGAGTAACTGGTTCAACCAGAAGGTATTGTTAGACCACAAATTAATAAAAAATTATACAAAAATATAATGTATAAATAGGAGTACATATAAGGTGGGTCATAAGTTAATGTGTTGTGTAAATTAAAATATCATGCTAAACTAAAGATAAAAATTGCTAAAACTATTCTTCTCTCTGAAAAACTGGCAGTATGTGTGTGTGTTCATTCATGCATCCCCTGCATTTTTGTAGTTGTGTCTATATTATTGCCCAATACTTTTTTTTTTTTGCCATGATCAATATTTTGTATACCAAAGAATAAAACAATTTCTGATACCTATTCCTTTTTAACAATTGAAATGTATTTCATAGCATCCTATTCCTGTACATGTTCCTATTTTTAGGAGCTTTTAGGTTGTTCCAGAGGAAAATTTTAGTAGAGAAGAAATAGGACTTGTAGCTAAAAGAATTAGAGTACTTCTCTACTAACAGTGCTGTCAAGAGTTCGTATCACCAGTCGCCACACTCAGCCCATGAGGGAAGTCACGGTTGCTCTCATTCCACTTACCACTATTAGGAGAACCACTTTGCTTTCTTTTCCTTTGGTTGTAGGTATGAGAAGAACAAAAATATCCAACAAAAAATTAGCTCCCTTTAAGAAAGAATCAATTAAGTCACACTTTTTAGTATGGGTACTCAACGACTATTTCACTCCCAGTCTCCCATTACTCAGCTTGCCTATGGACATTCCTTTCCTCCTGGTTAATATTGACTTTGAATATGGCCAACTCCTATAGTGTGAAGAGTGGCGTGTGCAAGGACTATGAATGAATTCATATGATCAAGTGAGAATGGCCAGTAAAGGTGAGTTATACAATCCAAATTGACGATTGGTTATATGGGTTGAGATTGGCTTGGTCATTGTACAACATGCATTGCCACGTGCATAAGGGGATATGGTCACTTGTTTTCATCCTTCCTATTGTTTGGCTTATCTCAACAGTGTGTTCAAGGTTCCAAGCTTAAAAATGACAACCAAACACTAGGGTGTGCTCGTTGAGGGACTTACACAACACCTTGTAATACCTCACGTCCAAAAACCCTAGACATAGAATTTAGTTAACATTATATTAAATGCAAAAAAGTGGACAGAGTTATTCTTAAAACAAAATAAACATCAATGAATTTCATTAATTCAATAATTGTAAAAGCAATAGAATGTTAAAGGTCTTTATTGAAGTTCACAAAATTGCCCTGGGGGAAGGGGGGGTGGGGGTGGGGGACTACATAGTCTAAAATGATTTACAAATAACATTAAAGGGTTCAAAGTATTATGGTATGCCATAAAAAGGGTGTGAATACGAAATGGGACGTGGGAACCGATGCACTCAAATAATAAATGTTGAATGTCTAATACTAACCGCTTTGCTACATTACCTGTAGATTGAACAAGTTCCAAATAATTATTGTCTATTGCATTCTAATTGACTAGACGATACACTATGTGTGCTTACAATTTTAATGTGTTGTTTTTTTTAAGAAACAAAAAGGAAAAGGGAATAAATATCTTAGAAAACAATTCTTTTAAATAAATTACATCACGTGCATTAGGTTTACTTATCGAAAATTAGCTCATTTCAATTTCAGATGACGAGAGCTAGATGGTTCAAGATGACTGCTTGGAGCGAGAGAAACTCAGTATTCTCCATGTTAAATCTTTTACTTTTTTCTGAAATAAAATACCTTAACCCTTTAATGTCATTTAAATTTGAGTTTAGTAAATCATTTCAAATTGTAGTTTTCTTTCTACAACTATTGTGATCATGAATAAAGACATTTAAAATCTATTGATTCCGCAATTATTAAATTATTGAAATATATTGATGCTTAAGGATAATTTTATCTACCTTTCACATTTATTATTTTCTAACAATAATTAAATTCTAACACTTTTAAGTCTAGAGTTTCTAGAATTGGAGTCTTTGAGTTCGAATCACTAGGAGGTGCTAAATAAATCTACATTGGGATCCCAACCCCAATGGACAATATGGATGAGCAATGTTAACACAAGAATAGCCCCTAAGCTAAAAGAATGAAAAAGTGAGAAGATAAGGAAAGTTGTGGTCATTATAAGCCACGTGCTAACTATTCACGCATTCAAAAGACACCCTTCTTTCGAAAGGATGTGACCTTATCGAGTTTGATAAAGTTAATTTGCTTTTGCATACTTAACGCATTAGTTAGAACAAGGCGTAAGTCACTATGCACGACACTTGGTATTCATCGTTTGTTGCCAACCTATTCAAGAATCTAATATCATTTGTTCGCCAAGCTTTATTTTCTCAATATCAATGGCAGCCTAACAACATCCTTTCACAAGCTCTCGTAGTTCTTGAAATTAATTGTTTTTCTAAAATGTTACAAGTCAACTTGTCCTCCATTTGTGCCTAAATTAGTATATATGTCATGGATTATGCTCTTGCATCCTTTACTTGCCTTTTTATTAGGCTCAACTTAGGTATTACCCAGCCAGCCAAAAGTATCAAGTCACTGGTTAAATCACGAGGAAATTATGAGACCTCAAATCTAAACAAAAAATAATTTTAAAACAAAACTTTACAAAGATGAATGCAGATTTCAAAATGAGAGACATCCTAAGTAAAAAAAGTGTTGTATAAATTAAAGCATAATAGTATGAAAGATAAACATTGCTATGCATGTTCTTTTTGTAGCAGTATCTACATTATTGTTGAACCTTTCATTTCCTTTGCCATGATCAACATTCTGCATAACATATAATTAAACAATCTGAACATTTGAAATGTATTTCATAACTTTCCACGCCCCATTGTTCCTTTTTTTGGAATACTCCCACGGATAATACTAATGGAGATAAAAAAAAAATCCTATATCTTGTACTTGGTCACTAACCATGATGTCAAAAGTTAAAATCCCTACTCACTAAAACTGGGTCACGAGGGAAGTGTTTCATTTTCACATGCAATACATGTTTTAGTAAAGATTTTTGTAGATTATAACTTGTGGGTTCTCCGAAATGTAGAGATAAAAAGTAGATAAATGTTGTAATCCTATAGAATGTGGATAAAAATGATGTTTAACTAGCTTATAATCTTAAAAAATCTTTGTTAAACATACTCTTAGATTGCTCTCACTTTAGTCACCACTATTTGAGAATCAATTTGCTTTCTTCTCTTGGCTACTAAATTGTTTTCACTTGCCAAATTATCTCATCTATACATGGATTCAACAACAGTTTAAATAGTTGTCAAATTTGAGTCCTCAAAGTAGTTTGTTGATCACTACACGCTTTCTTGACTCAACAAAAGGAGATCCAATCAACTTATTCCAACCATGGGTGACAAAGTCATTAGGTTGGTGATAATTCTAACTTCAAGAAACAAAAAAGGAGTTTCATTTCCAAGTTCAACATATATGTAGCTTCATTTTCTTTGGTTTTACAAGTAGCGTCAAACAAAAATACCTAACAAACATAAGCTTTCCACGAGGAAAGGCATTGAGTTACACCTTTTAGGATGGCTACCTAATGGTGACATCACTCTCATTACTTAGCTTGCCTTCAACATCCCTCTATTATATTGAGTAGTCACTTTGGATATGGTCAACTCCTACCGTTTGAAGGGGTGTATATAAGGGTTGTGAATGAATGAATGAATTAATTGTTGTATAGCTGATTACAAGTGATTTGACTTGTAAGTCTTTGGTAGCCTACAATCCAAATTGATGGTTGGTTGGTTAGCTTGATCCTCCAAAATTTTGGTCCTTAGTCCTTACCATTGCACGCTTTGTAGCACGGACACTTCAACTTCCAAGGACATAAAAGATATGATCACTTCGATGTCATCCTTACCTTCATTCAGCTAATCACAACATCTCGTTTAAGGTTCCAAGCTTATTGATGACAACTAAACATTAGGTTGTGCTCGTCACAAAACTTACCGAATACCTCGTTACACAAGTTGACAATAACAATGAAACACGTGGTCGGCACCCTTCTTTTAAAAGGATGTGTAGCATATCAAGCCCCAAAAAATTTATTTACTTTTTGTCGAATTAAACCACTTGCTCCATCAATTCCTTTGAGTTTCATCTATCTAAACCTTTTCTATCTATTTGACAATAATGAAGGGCTAATCAGGGTGACTTAGACTGGAAATATCTTTGATTAAAGTATGCGAGGAAAGCTACAGGGTGCTCTTGTGTAGGTGGACATGTCAACAAAAGATGCTCATTACAAAGATCATTATAAAAGGATATGACATACTAATATTCTAATAAATTCACCAGGGGATGCATAAATTGAGGCTAGATAGTTAACCCATAAGTTATAATACCGTTCGCATCGTGCATCAACACTAGATATCCATTGTTTACAGCTAGGACTTCCGGGTATCTAATATCATTTTCTCCCCATGATTTTTTTCTCAGCGTGCACAAGGCTATTCCCATAGTAGCTTGGTAGAATAATAGCACGCAAGTGTTATTGTGGGGCAATCAACTTTGACTCATTTTTATAGCTTTGTACACGTATGTGTTGTCACTTATTATTATTGTATTTAAGTTAATGTACTTCTCAATGACATGTAAACATAGTGTTTCTGGCCCTTTTGAGAGAAGTATTTCATTCTACAAGTAGAGGATGGGAATAAAAGGTTCAAGTCTATTTAAACATCCAAAAAATAGAAATTATTAGAGATCTCTTGAAATATGCACCCAACCTATTTTTCCATATATAATTCTTTAAAAACATAAAACAAAGGGGTTAACAAACAGTAACAATGTATAAGGAAATAGAGACAGTTGAGATAGGAAAATATGTGTGCACCTGGACAGTCAAAAACTAAATAATCATCATCCAAGTAATTATCCAACTCTTCTGAGAGCCAATCATCCAAATTTTCTTCAAGGTGCCTGAGTTTCAGGATTTAAGGCACTACATGTCCAACAATAATATAAAATTTCTTAGAAGTATTAAAGCAAGTTCATCACTTCCTTGAAAGACCATTTTTGAAGCTCGATAGCTCCATAACATGCTTGGATAACTCAAAAATGAAAACACANTAGCTCCATAACATGCTTGGATAACTCAAAAATGAAAACACAGCATACTAAGTAGACAAAAAAAAAAAAAAAAATGGAAAACAGGAATTCGAAGTGAAAAGGATACTCCATGCAGTAAATAAGTCCACCATTTGGACCCAATCCAAGTTCCTCCATAACATCATCCAAAGAAATGAGTTCCCTAATATCTGCAAATTCAAAACTCAAGAAATCAATGAGGGCCCAGATCAAATGAGCATATATATAAACCAGTCTTACATATAATTATTAGTCATACTCACCCATGGCTACTGGATAGTCAAAATTCTCAGCCGCAGGATCTAGGTTTACAATATGAATTGTTCGGCCCACAGTTTCACAATGTTGGTGCAGGCTGGAGCAATAAGTAGACTATAACAAGCCATGATTAATAAAGGTCCTTGGTCAGAAAATATTTATTTCTATCAATATCAAATAAAAATTTCATGAAAAAAGAGAACTTCAGATTTGAAACAACTCTGTTGTTTAACCATCATTAATGAAAAATTTTAATCCAAAATCCATCTTATCAGGAAGATATATTGGTAAGATTTAAAGGGTACAAATAGATAATTCACCTTTCCGCTGCCTGCAGGGCCAATAACAAGTTGTGCGTAGCCCATGATGGCCTTTTTTCTTCCCTTTCTATATGATCCTCAAATTACTCAAAATTAACTGAAAATGCAGGTCAAGAGAAAATCGAAAACACGGAAGACCCCTTGAACAGCAACCAAAGCGTATGTAGCACACCAAACAGCAGCCGCAAACAACAAGCTCGGTGTATCAGTGTGGCCCATAAAGCATTATCACCAAGACATTGCTAAGTCACCTGATCATGAATTAAACATGAAAAAAATTAAGAAAACAACAAAAAGATGAATATCAATTAGCTAATGTGAAACAAATGAAATCTGAAGTCTATGAGACAAAGCCACAAAGGAAATGAAACAGAGAGGACCCTCTGAGGAAGCATACTACGCTCAAAAGACATCGATTAAACTTTTCAGAGCTCATAAAAATGATAAATGTCTCAACATAAACAACAGATTTATTTCCATAATTTCAGAATTACACATAATATAACACCGTAGTGTACTTGTCCAACTTTCTAGAAATTCTCAAATTGTAAAAAAATCTCAAAAACATATAATTCTTGACATATCTATTGAAAACAAGAAAACTTAATTTGAAAACAGTCAAATATAAAAATAGTCAGAGAGATTCATTCGTAAGCAAATGGCAAACTTAAGTTCAAAATAGAACTTAAAAGAAATAGTAAACAAATCCATATAAATAGTTACGCAACCCTTGCCATTTGCGCCAAGGATATTTTCATATTGCCAACAATTCTGGTTTTTCTTCAACCCCAGTTTAATTTACTTCTCTCTTTTCATAATTTTTCAGACACGCTCACTGCAGAAAATGAACTTCAACGAAAGAATTCTAGTTCAGTTTCCACAGCCAAAAAACTTCTCGAACTAGCAACATAATTTGAGAAAAGAGAACAGGTTTATTTCTGGGCTATAACACATATTGCTTTATGGGAGTTTCACTAAATTCAATATCAGTGCCCAAACAATTTCAAATCACCCCAATAGTCCCCTTAACTAAAATTCATTATGTGGGACTTCTTAAATAGAACACCAATTACTCCTTATTTTACAAATTATTCACACAAGTAGATAACCAGTCATACCAAAACCAAGCTCCATCACTTACCACAACGTCAACTTAAGGGTGGGTCTGAATTCATTTTATCCCCAGGCCACATATCAGTAAGACTTTTCTTCTCTAAAACCTCATATTTCCATATTTTCCTATATCTGGTCTATTACGATTTCTACTGATAAAGATTACAGAATATTAATTCCAACTAGACCATTATCATACCTGTTCACCGGAAAAATATTATTCAGTATCTCTGGACACAGAAAACAAGGTATAGACACAGAGCACAATATGTATGCGTATACGTAACAATATACACAATCATATTATTAGATACGAAGAGTAAGCATTAAAACCTGACTTGGAGACAGGAGAGAGAAGCAGCTCCTGGTTAATTCCTGCAAAGGCAGAAATTCCAAACCTTCAATCTCTACTCTGATTAAAGAATTCTTCTATTTATTATTTATTTTGGTTGGAACGCAGATAACTGTTCTTTCACAGTTCTGCTCACCTACTACTTATTGGATTAAGGCCCACAGCTCGACCTTCTTCCGGCCCATTATGAATATCATTGCTTGTTCGGTTTCATTCTATTAGTTCGGATCAAAATTGATTGAGGAAATTATGCCACTTACCTATCCTAATTCTAATCCTAATCCTATCCTATCCTAACAATATAAAAGAGGCTAACTCTTCTTGGCCACGTGTCACAATTTCCTATCGTCAACCATTACGGCGTCGTTTGAAATTTTCTATTTCTTTTCATTTACCCGTTTTCATTTCATTCATCAAACCCTCAATTTTCCTTCTCAAAATTCAGCAATGAAACAGTCAAAGCGAAGCAGGTCGGAGTGACAAGACTCGAGAGCAACTTCTCGAAAATTTTCCTTTAAACTAATTGGGCGAAAATCGACTAAATTTCTCTCAAAATTTTGGTGGTTTGTTGGGAAAGAAGTCAATTGATTCAAAATCCAACAAAATGAAAGAGACTGGAAAGAGAGAATTGGTCAAAGAGAAGAGAATATCTTAGTTGAGTCTGTCAAAGGAAGTAATTTGAAATCTTGGTTAGATGGAAATAGGAGAAATGGGAATGCGGGTTTATTGGCTAACCCTTTCAATAACATGATATAAATCAAGGTAGGTCTGGTAGTTTGACCGATACGACAAGAAGAATGAAAACAATTTTTAAGAATGAGAAGATGAATTTGGTTGCAATAGATGATGCTGCTGAAACAGATTTTAAGGAGAAAGAGTATGCTTATCGGAAGAAAATGTCGAGATATCTATATCATGAACAAGTTTATTTGAAAATTGATGACATAGGTGAAATTGAAACGGGGGCATCTCGTAATAGTTTATACGATTCTGTCGATTTTGAGTTTGAAAGCTTTAAAATGCAAGGAATAAAATGTTTAAAAAAAGGCCCGTGCCTCCGTGTGGCACGAAGACACGGACACCGTGTCTCCGTGCAGCATGAAGACAATTTTTTTTAATACATTGAAATACATAATACATATTCTTTTATTAGCCTAAAATTGTCCCGAAAGGTTGTGGAGAGAAAAATGAAATAAGATAGGTAAATTCAAGATGGTGTCTACACTTTTTTTTTTCTTTTTTTTTTTTTTCATCGGATTATGTTATAACTCTAAATTTATTGCAATGTGCTAATTGATAACTATATTAGTATATTGTAATAAGATGTATGTAAAATTCTTTTTCTATATTTCATCACTACAATATAAAAGGGGCAAAACACTTTGTACCACGGGTCGATTTTCAGAATTATTACTTATTTGAGTTATTCTTGTTGTACATAATGGGCACCATAATGGTGTCCATAATGGACACATGGTGCCCCTCTATTGGAGGAGGGCATGTCTAAATCTTTGATGGAAAATAAATTCCAGCCTACATGTGAGGGATGTGTTGAAAACAAGATTTAAATGAAATATATGTGGTCCCTTTAACAGTTTAAACTTTTACATAAAATGGTTAACACTTCCTTTTCTGGGAGTGTTCTAATATTAGCGCATGATATGTGAGAAGTCAAGCCGGTCAAATCATTAAAATATGTCTAGGGAACCAAATATGACGCTTTGATCCAATGTACCTTCCGCAAATAACCAATCTCAAGTTTTTGTCTCTTGGTTGCAAGATTATCAAATCTGAGAGGACTCTGCGTAATTTTTTCCTCAACCTTGATGGTGTTTTTTTGGAACCTAGCAATCAAGGAAAACTAAATTATAAATATGGAATAGAAGTAAAAAAAGAGTGTGAAGAAAAACGTTTGCAGAAACAAAGTAGAATTGTATTGGCCTTCAACATCCAGTTTCAAGTGATTCAAGTATAGTTGTAAAATAAGGCCAATCCAGCAATAACTTTCCTATAATTCCTATCCAACTGGAACTCAAATTGAAAGTACCGTGTACAGACACAGCTCGAACATGTATCTTCTAATTTATTTTGTTTTGCCAAATGACTAGCTGTAGGTCTCATTAGGGTTGAACTCCTTGATTGACATAATTTAGTAGCTGATTTGGTTTTCGTTTTTGCGCTATCCTGAAATATGTGCCCACTTGCTCCTGCTGAGAACCAAATATCAGAGGAGAATAGAAAATCCCAAAAAATTCAAGAGAAATCTATCTTGGCTTTATAAGTTATTATTAGGTCATTAAAAAATCAAAAAGTTAGTAAAACAGATATACTTAAAAAAGTTGCACTGTACTAGCATATCTGTTTTACACTATTAACATTTCAACTAACAAATAAATCCATCATAAATTCAACATTATCAAAATAAAATTTCATCAANTCATTCTTCTACTCATTTTCAACCACACATTTTTCAATAAAATAATATTTTTTATCACATCAATAACTTTTCCTTCTTTTTCAACCACACTTTCTCTATCAATCTACTATTTCAGAATACATTTTTTCAAAATAATGTGCCTCAAACACACCCTATGATAATTTATTCCATCAAACCCGCCCTTAAATTATCAACCAACAAACACGCCATTAACTTAAGGAAAATAGCACCAAAATCCCTAAAATTATGTCAATTCATATTCCAAACAAAACACATCTACCAAATCGTTTCTCTCTCTCTCTAGAATCATCCACAAGAAATCTCAAACACTAAATTGAAGGATTGATCTTCTAAGATCTTACGTTTAGTGTAATCAACACAATATCACAAATCAACCATTTTGATTGTTATTTTCTGTTATTATTACCTATTTATAGATACTAAAAAACCCCTGTCCAAATCGAAAAAATGAAAATCACATTCTTGAAACTTCTTCAATGGTTGTTGATGCATATACATCTCCCAAGGGATCAGTATGGGTAGTGAGCCGCGCCCCCTCCAATAGAGGGGGGCACCATGTGTCCATTATGGACACCATTATGGTGTCCATTATGTACCCATAGTACTTCCCTACTTATTTTTTTGTCAAATACTGATGTCATTTATTTTTTTGCTTGGGGCGAACCCCACTGCCCACTCGACTCCCGCGACCTGACCAGTCGGGTAAATCACCATTTGGGGCGTTTTCCCAAACCTCATGTGAGCGCTATCCCTCAACCGCAACCCCGGTGTTGCCCCGTTGCCCGTGTGTACTTTAATGTCATTGTACTAATGTCATCCTTCTTATTAATGTATTCACTGTTGAGCTGATATTCATCTGTTTTGATTTATATTGGTTGTTTATGATGAATAATTTTCATTTTGTTTCTAACTTTTTTTTTGTTTATTTGTGTATGTTTCGTTGAAACGTTCAAATTTTCTATTGAAAAAATTTTGCTAAATAAGATTTAATTAGTGATGTCTCAAAAAATAATCAAAAATCAATCAATACTATTACATAGCCAACTATACTACGGCACATGCCTTGCACATGCATCTCACAAATTTTTAAATAAATATCTAGATTATACTTGTCAACTATATTACTATAAATACTGTTTTTTATAGTAAAAATGAAATCTTNGAAAAAGAAGTAGTTTCAATGATAAGCTACATTAAAATGACGTTCTCGACATTTTGTTATCGATATTTGAACCCTAATTATCTTGATACTTCATCTGTTTAGAATGAGATTTCATTCTGAACATGAGAATTCTTTACATTTTATAAAGTTTTTGACATTTGAAATGTAATTCTCGATATTTAATATCTGTGTCAATGAGAAATATAGTATTTTTTGTGATTTGACATGTGTACTTTTAAAATAAATAGGGCAACTCATGTGTCAAAATTTTATGCACATTTATGTCTTTAGTGTGGAATTATAAATTGTTAATAAGGGTATTTTGGTCCAAAATATTGCGAAATGGACATTGAGCCCCTGTTTGGTACACAATAAAATTTTCATTTTCATCATTTTACCTATTTTCAACCACATATTCTTCAATATAACAATATATTCTATTACATCAATAACTTTTCATTCTTTTTCAACAACACATTCTCCATCAATCTACTATTTCAAAATACATTTTTCCAAAATAATGTGCCTCAAACACACCCTATGATAAATTTATTCCATCAAACCCGCCCTTAAATTATCAACCAACAAACACGCCATTAACTTAAGGAAAATAGCACAAAAATCCCTAAAATTATGTCAATTCATATTCCAAACAAAACACATCTACCAAATCGTTTCTCTCTCTCTCTCTCTCTCTCTCTCTCTAGAATCATCCACAAAAAAATCTCAAACACTAAATTGAAGGATCGATCTTCTAAGATCTTACGTTTAGTGTAATCAACACAATATCACAAATCAACCATTTTGATTGTTATTTTCTGTTATTATTACCTATTTATGGATACTAAAAAACCCCTATCCAAATCGAAAAAATCAAAATCACATTCTTGAAACTTCTTCAATGGCTGTTGATGCATATACATCTCCCATGGGATCAGTATGGGTAGTGAGCAATGTCGAGGAGACTACATTCCAAGCGGTCTGAAGACGACGTTTGTCCATGGGTACCATCAAGACCCAACAAGTAGGTCGTGCTTCCAAGTACTGTGAGGTAATCGAACCCTAGAATGAAAAAGTTAACATTTACTCCCCGCATTACTCGTTCTATTAACATATCATAATAATAGAATGTTTTCGACAGCCGTACATCTGTTGCAAGAGTCGTGAACACTAACTCTGAAAGTTTGGGGATTATGAACCACTCTAAGGACAAAGGTAAGAGGCCCATTGAAGATGCGCCAGCATATCAAAGCACTAGGAAAAGAAGAAGAAGATCGAAGCCCCTACACAAACACCAATTGTGTGTGATAATGTGATAGTAGCTCATGCAATCATAATTTAATTGTTAA
>CAIGRF010067812.1:0-11951 GCA_903798235.1 Fraxinus ornus | reverse complement strand
CTGTATTTCCACCATGGTACCAAACCTATGTTGATGTTTCTTCACTGATTCTCCCCGACCTTGTAAGATGTATAATTTGGACATTCTTCGTCCCTCCAATACAACACCGACGCCTTTTCGAACTTTCATGACTCCACCTGAACAAGAGAACGTGTACCCTCTCGAATCCAGGGTACTCAACGAGATGATATTATTCTTCATGTCTGGAACATGTTGAACCTGGCCAAGAGTTCTGATTGTTCCATCCATCAACTTCAATCTGACTCTTCCATACTAGCTACCAGATAAGATTTGTTATTTCCCATAACAACAGCACCGTGCATCACCGTTTCATACGATTCAAATAAATTCTGATTGGGACTCATAGTCAGGCTTGGATTCTACTTCAGAAATAGTCAAAAGATCTCCATCACTTACAATGTTCTTTGTGATGTCAGTTTCACCCGAAGTCTCTGATTGCCTCCCATGATTTGTAGCTGATTTACACTTACCCTGCAACTTCTCGATAATATTAAGTTCATTTTTTCCGCTTTAAATTATTAGTCACTTTTATTTGTTCAAAGACAATTACTTAATTTATTGTTATGTTTTCATGTTTAGTTTAAACGTATGAATAATCCAGTTATATTTTTAAAGAATATTATTTTATCGTTCCGTAAAGTAAATGAAATTATTTTTGGTAACACCTCAAGATGTATGAAGTTTTGGGGGCATTACAAAACTATCTAAGTAGATAAGTCCCATTTTAATAATTTCAGCCACTGTACATATACATATATCAAACCCATCATCAATTGACACAATTCCTCTATTGAATTTTGGTCATTTTTTTAACTTTCAATCTTATAACTACTTGCTGAATTTTTCATCTAGAAAGCTCAAACCTAGTAAAATTAACATAATTTTTACTTACCTTTAAATCAAATGAGAAATTGAAGAAAAATATAACCTTAGCTTTTTCTTTTTCTTCTTTTCCGCTTCCTTTTCCCATTTTCCTCCCTCCCTTCCGTTTCCTTCTTTCCTTTCTTTCTTTTTTTTTTCCCAGTTTTCCCGTTCTGTCCTAGCTTTCTTTTTTGTTTCTTTCCTTTTCTTCTTTCTTCTCTTCTCTTTTCTTTCTTATTTTCTCTCTTTTCTTCTCTTGATCACTCTCGATCATTCTCTTTTGAATTTTGGTCACTTCTTTGTTGACTAATAATTGGTGTATATTTTCTTCATCTTCAGCCGTCCAATTACATTGATATTTTATAAATATCTTCTCCCCATACTTAGCAAACCAACAAGACTTTAAAAAAATAAAAATAAAAAATCAATTCCACACTGAGATTTTCCGCACTATGCGGGGGAGCATATGCTCCGTATCGTGCAGAGAATGCTCGGCACTTGCTCCGTGCTCCGTACACCTGTGTGGAAACTCCGCACAAGTACGGAGCACACAGTGCAGAGTCTTGATTTTTTTTTTTTAAGTCTCTTGTTTCATTCCATACAATTTTCTTTCAGTCTCTTGCTTCATTCGATACATATTTCTTAAACCCCGGCAAATTGAATCGATTACTACAATTTTTTTCCTATTGCTTTTTTGCCAAAAATTTTACTTAATTACATTTTACACAAACTAAATACAATTTTACTTATTAATAATTTAATTAAAAAACATTAACTTCCAATAATAGATCAGCACATCCCCAACTTTAAATTTTATCCACACATCATTTCCGAATCTGCTAAAAAATATGTTTCTAACATTTTAGATTTTATATATTCTAGTAGTAAGAGCTTGATAGCCTGTGATTTATGCCACCACGACATGTGATCATACACACTGAATATGCATGATATGTCAATGCATGAACTATGAATACTTTCAAAACGTTATAAACAATGCTATGATACCACTCTGGCACGACCCATCCCGAATCGCCCTTGGGCTAAACTGTCCCTTGGGCTAAACACTCCAGACATGGCCCTCAGGCCCTTTTAATGAACAAAAGTGGGTCTCAATGACCTCTCATAATCAAAAACATAAAGTTGGAATGTATCAGTAAGCTAGGCCCATACGACGAGTTGTTTCATGCCATAAATAAACTCGAACACCCAATAAATCCTCAATTTGATCCGAAAATTGAACGACCATTTAGGTAAAAAAATAAATAAATAAATAAAAGCACACCAAAAAGCAAGCAGAATCAACGACATAAAATATAAAAAATGAAGATATTTATTTATTTCAAATCAACGCATCATTTTAACTTTCTGATTAAAGTGATTATAATGATTACAATGAACAAGTTTTAATGCACGAGATCTTGTAGCACTTACGAATGAGGCCCTATAGAAACATCATAGACAAATTTTAAAAAATTAGAAGGATTAAGATTTTGGTAAAAGGTGTGAGGGGAGAATCGCGAGAGAGTAAGAGAAAAGGATAAAAATGTTCAAAGTTATTGTAATTTTGCCCCAATTTGGTGGGGATTAAAATCGATTTTTTATTAATTTTGATAAAAGTTGAAAAATTGTGGATCCCACAAAATATGTTATTAAAATTTATTGTTAACTTTGATTTATATTAAAATTTAGATTTTAATTCATATCAAACAAAATGTTATCAAAATAAATAAATAAAAGGGAAAATTGTATCCGAAGTACCAAACATTTCAGTTAGTTTCAGACTTTGCCCATACCTTTCATTTGTACCACTCAGGTACCAAACCTTTAAAAAAAATCGCAGTTCTAGTCCTCATTGACGGTTTTCGTTCATTTGACCACGAAAATCATTATTTGACCCAGAAATAAATAAAAAATATAATATCGAAATTACACATAATTTCCACCAAATAAGTTTTAAAAAATGAATTAAAAATCTTAAAAATAATAGAAAAAAAAACTGTTCATCTCCCACCCCACCCCCATCCCATCGAAAATCAACCACCATCCCGCCGCCACCAGTCCCATCGCTACAACTCCCACCACCACCACCATTCTTCCACCACCGGTCCATTTCCCATATTAATTCACTAGGGAATGACTTGTACTTGTATTGCTCAACTTCTGAAGATTCAAGCTTTTTCATCCGACCAACCCTAATGATAAACTTAGTGAAATCCCTGTCCATTTTCTCCCAAATCTTCTTCTGTACACTATAACCAAATTTGTTGTCACCGTACTGCTTACATAATTCGTCAATGGCTTTGAGATCTGATTCTTGAATTAACTGGACTTCAGAGAAGAAAACATAGCCACGTTTCTGGGCTACTTCTTCAGCGAGGACTTGTTAAAACTCTTAGGATTTCCTTGTTTTTAGGTTGTAGTGGTTTTAATAAGTTCTAATCTTAAGGGACAAGTTGTTTTCTGTTTTGATTTAGTCAGTCTCCACGTCTGTAGTTGAGGGCTGTAGAATCGTGGTTTGTTATTTCTCTTTCTGTTTGATGTAAGGCTATATATTAGCCATCATTTCTCTTTAAAATACAATAAGAAATTCTCCCAGCATTTGTGTGTTTTTCAGGCTTTCTTCTACTGATTCCAACATCTGGTATCAGAGCCATCACAAGGATTGACCAAAATTTTGTATCACAAACTCCAACGTAAGAGAGCACCACCATGGCCAGTGAGAGCAGCTTTGTGCAACCTGGTATTCCAAGGTTTGATGGACACTACGATCATTGGAGTATGCTTATGGAGATTTTATGCGTTCAAAGGAATACTAGAATTTGATTGAAACAAGGATCCCTGTAGTAGCAGAAAGGACAGATCTCAATGCGGAACAAAGGAAAGTGATTGAGGATCAAAAGTTGAAGGACCTGAAGGCTAAGAACTATCTGTTCAAAGCCATTGATCGATCCATTCTGGAGACGATATTGAAGAAGGATACAACAAAGGATATCTAGGACTCTTTGAAGCAAAAGTATCAGGGGACAGCACGGGTCAAGCATGCACAACTCCAAGCTCTTCGCAGAGAATTCGAAGTGCTGCAAATGAAAGCTGGGGAAACAGTTAATGATTACTTTGCAAGAACTCTCATCACAACCAATAAGATGAGAATACACGGTGAAAAAATGAAGGATGTGGTGATCATTGAGAAAATCTTGAGATCCATGACTCAAAAGTACGACTATGTTGTATGCTCGATCGAGAAATCTAATGACTTGGATACCCTATCCATAGATCAGCTTCAAAGTAGTCTCTTGGTGCATGAGCAGCAGATTAGTCGTCATACTTTAGATGAAAAAGCTCTTCAAATCACTCACGATTTCAGCCAGGAGGAAAAGAAGGTGGTAGAGGCTCTTACCGAGGAAGAGGAAGAGGAAGTGGTAGGTTTGTGTCTGATAAATCTACCCTAGAATGTTATAATTGCCATGAACTCGGTCATTTCCAGTGGGAATGTCCAAAACAAGTAGGTGACACAAAGGCTAGCTTTGTTGAGACCAGTGAGAAGATGCTTTTAATGGCATATGTAGACAACAAAGAGGCTGGAAGTAATCATTTGTGGTTCCTCGACTCTGGGTGCAGTAATCATATAAGTGGGAAAAGAGAGTTGTTCTCACAATTTGATGGCAACTTCCAAGAAAAGGTGAAGCTGGGCAATGACACAAATCTTATTGTGCAAAGGAAGGGCAACATACGAATGGAGATACATGGAATCAGGTAGGTGATTACTGAAGTCTTCTTTACGCCGGAGCTTAAAAACAACTTACTTAGCATTGGTCAGTTGCAAGAGAAAGGACTTTCAGTAATCATGCAACATGGAAAGTGCAAGATTTTTCACCCTGAAAAAGGTTTTATCATTGAAATTGAGATGGCATCTAATAGAATGTTCGCTGTGATTGGTCACTACCCACCACCGAAAGATGAAAGCTGTTTCTCCTCCATAACCAAAGACCAAACGAATCTTTAGCATTGTCGCTATGGTCACCTCAGTTGGAATAGTCTCAAAGTGATTCAACGAAAGAATATAGTGGATAGATTGCCTCAGTTGAAAGATCTGCAAAGGGCATCTGGAATTCTTCAGTTAGTGTACGCAGACATTTGTGGACCAATAAGTCCAATTTCAAACAGCAAGAAAAGGCACTTCATTACCTTTATCGATTGCAAAATCAGAAGCATTTGCTATCTTCAAATCCTACAAAGCTAGGGTTGAGAAGAAAACTGGAGTATTCATAAGGAGTCTTCGAACTGATCGTGGGGAAGAGTTTACATCTGAAGAGTTTATTCTTTTCTGCGATAAGCATGGCATCCAAAGGTAGCTAACAGATGCATATACACCCCAACAAAATGGGGTTGCGAAGAGGAAAAATCGCACTATCATGAATATGGTGCGTAGCATGCTTTTAGAGAAACAAATTCCAAGGAGTTTTTAGCCTGAAGCAGTGAATTGGACAGTGCATATCTTAAACAGAAGCCCATCTCTTGTTGTAAGGAGCAAGACACCAGAAGAAGCCTGGAGTGGTCTCAAGCCTTCAGTAAGCCACTCTAGAGTTTTTGGATACATTGCCCACGTCCATGTTCCTGATAGCAAGAGGGTATAACTTGATGCCAAAAGTCTGCAGTACATTTTCCTGGGGGGTCAGTGAAGAGTCAAAAGCTTACAGATTATTTGATCCTATCTCTCAAAAAATAATTGTGAGTCGTGATGTGGTGTTTGAGGAAGATCAAGAGTGGAATTGGGATGCTAATCATAAGGATACTATCATGACTGATTTGGAGTGGGAAGAAGATGTATCTACAGAGACAAATGGCAACCATGGAGAGGATCATGAAGCAAATTCACACCTGAAACTTCTCTGAACAACAATGGATCAATTCAAAATAGCTCAACCGAATGTGAAGAATCTTCAAATGATGATGGCCCTTCTCCTGCACGACGGGTTAGAAGACCACCTGGGTGGATGCAGGATTATATAAGTGGGCAGGACCTTTTCGATGAAGAAAATATTGATATGGCACACTTAGCATTATTCTCTGGCAGTGATCCATTGACATATGAAGAGGCAGTGAAGAGTAGCAAATGGAAACATGCCATGGACGCTGAGATCGAAGCAATTGTGAAGAATGACACATGGGAACTCATCGAGCTGCCACCTGGAGTGAAAACAATTGGAGTGAAATGGGTTTTTAAAACAAAACTTAACGAGAAAGGGGAAGTGGACAAATATAAGGCAAGGCTCGTCGCGAAAAGGTACAGTCAATAGTATGGAATTGATTATGCTGAGGTGTTTGCTCCAGTAGCTCGCTTAGATACCATTCGAGTAGTCATTTCACTTACTGCCCAGAAAAGCTGGTCTGTCTACCAACTAGACGTCAAATCTGCATTTTTGCATGGGCAGATTGATGAAGAAGTGTTCATAGACCAACCACCAGGATATAAACAAAAGGGACAAGAATCTAAGGTATATCGACTAAAAAAGCTTTGTATGGACTTAAACAAGCCCCGAGGGCTTGGTACAGTCGAATAGAGACCTATTTTGTTTAAGAAGGCTTTGAGAAGTGTCCCTACGAGCACACTTTGTTCATAAAAATAGCAGACAGAGGTAAATTTTTGATTGTGTGCCTTTATGTTGATGACCTTATATTCACTAGTAATGATGAGATTAGGTTTGAGTACTTCAACAAATCCACGATGGTCGAATTTGACATGACTGATCTTGGTAAGATGAGGTATTTTCTTGGGATTGAAGTGTTGCGAAGGGTGGATGGTATATTCGTCAGTCAACGAAAGTATGTTGATGAGGTCTTGGGAAGGTTCAACATGGATCAGTGCAATCCAGTGCACAATCCAATGGTTCCCAGTTTTAAGCTTACTAAGGATGAAGATGGAATAAGGATCGATGTGACACTTTACAAACAGATGGTGGGAAGCCTTATGTACTTGACTGCCACTCATCCTGATTTAATGTTTTTGGTTAGTTTAATTAGCAGATACATGGAACGACCCACTGAGACTCACTTGCAAGCAGTGAAAAGGGTGTTACGGTATGTGAAGGGCACAGTCAACTTTGGGTTGTTTTACAAGAAGGGAAAAACTGAGGACCTTGTTGGCTACACAGACAATGACTACGCTGGTGATCAAAATGATCGGAAGAGCACTCAGGTTATGTCTTTATTCTAAGTTCAGGTGCAGTTTCTTGGTCTTTAAAAAAATAACCAGTTGTCACTCTTTCGACTACAGAGGCTGAGTTCATCGCTGCTGCTTCTGGTGCTTGCCAAGCTGTGTGGCTAAGAAGGATTTTAGAGTAGCTTAATCATGGTCAAAACAAACCAACGATGGTTCACTGTGATAACCTTTCAGCCATTAAACTTAAAAAAATCCAGTCATGCATGGTCGCAGTAAACATTGTGCGTTTCCATTTTCTTCAAAATCTTGCCAAGGATGAAGTTGTTGAATTGGTACAGTGTTCTACTCAGGAGCAGATTGCAGATATTTTGACAAAGACACTAAAGGTCGAAATGTTCGTAAAGATGCGTAACCTCATGGGTGTCTGCGTATATCCAGGGATAAACTAATGTTGGTAGCATTCAATTTAAAGGAGGATGTTAAAACTCTTAGGATTTCCTTGTTTTTAGGTTGTAGTGGTTTTAATAAGTTCTAATCTTAAGGGACAAGTTGTTTTCTGTTTTGATTTAGTCAGTCTCCACGTCTGTCGTTGAGGGCTGTAGAATCGTGGTTTGTTATTTCTCTTTCTGTTTGATGTAAGGCTATATATTAGCCATCATTTATCTTTAAAATACAATAAGAAATTCTCCCAGCATTTGTGTGTTTTTCAGGCTTTCTTCTACTGATTCCAACAGGACTATGAGGAGGGGACAAGTTTCTTTATCGGCTTCTCAGATGTTTTTTGAGGATAAATGTTGTTGGAGGGCATCAAAGGACACGTTGGGAAAGGCGAAGGATAATAGAAATGGGGAACCAAATCCAAATGAATGGCTGCACAGATCAATCGTGGAATCAGGTCTAGTGATTGAGGGACCGGTAGTGGCGGGATGGTGGTAGGAGATGTAGCGACGGGACCGGTGGTGGCGGGATGGTGGTTGATTTTCCATGGGAAGGGATGAGATGGGGTGGGGTGGGAGATGAACGGTTGTTTTTTGTAATTTTTTTGGGATTTTTAATTTATTTTTTAACTTATTTTGTGGAAATTGTGTATAATTTCGAAATTGTCCTTGTCTACTTGGTGAAAATTATAAATTTTTTTTCTGGGGTCAACTAATGATTTTTATTGTCAAACGGACGGAAACCGTCAATAAGGACTGTAGATGCCATTTTTTTAAAGGTTTGGTAACATGGGACGTGGTATAAATGAAAGATTTGTGCAAAGTCTACAACTAACTAAAAAAATTTGGTACCTCAACTGCAATTTTTCCTAAATAAAATTATAATATTAACTCCAAAAGTTGGGAGTCACGTGACCCAGACCCGTGTCTGCAACAGTACGTGACTCAACTATCAAAGCAAATGATATGTGCACTTGTAATGGAAGGTAGTGGGAAATTTCAAAGAAAAAAGATGTGCATGACTTTTGAAATTTTCTTTTGCTCCTAATATCAGCCTGCATTTGACTATATTACACAATTTTAAATAAAAATTTGTTAAGGTACTATTATGTAGAGAGATTATTTTTCTAAGATTGACTAGAGAAAAAGAAATCTGAAGTTAGTTATGTCATCTTTCAAGTTGTCAATTTGAGTTCAAACAAGTAATTAAATGCACACGGAAAAGTAGGCACAAATATCGAGTACATACAATGTCTCGTGTCCCTTTTATTGAATGATCAATAGGAATTTTTTTTCATTGTATTTGAACAAGAGATGGCAAAACACCTCTATGAAAAAGGGTAATTTGTACATAATTTTTATGAAGAGTGCATAACTTGCGAATTTATTGGTTTTCATTTTCAAAATTTTAACACAAATACATAAAAATGATATCACTTTGGATCTAACTTTTTGAATTATATATATATATTCAACATTTTTAATTAAATCAATGACCAAACTTATTTTTTTGTGTGAAATTTCTTCAATAATAATGAAAATTATCAACTAATTATAGTTTATTAAAAATCTCAATAATATCCATTTTATTTTTAATGTTTGAAACATCCAAAGAAGACCGAAGACATTATTCTAGTACTAGGAAACACCTTTATGTTGTTTTTGATGTAAATGCAATAAAAAATTGAACGAGAAACTTACATGGGAAACATAATTTTCTCCTAAATTAGGTACCTTAATTTGATTTAATAGTTTATCATATTGAAATTCTTGTGAAGAACAAGAAGTAATCGGGATTGATAACATTTTTATATCATAATCTTTAATTTTCATTTACTTCCGTGATAAATTTTGTAACATAATTTCTTTTTTTTTCCCAATTTTGTTAATACTAGCGAAGTTTATAAGCTTCTTTCAAGTACTAGTTTTCATTAATCGACAATTTCATGAAACCTATCAATATATAAATTGATAAGAATAAAAGCTACAATTTTGAAAATCAAAGTACACATTATTTTGGAAACTCAAAAATTTATCGTCTGTTATGTCTATTCATGTGGCAAATCACGTGATGGCCATCTATATTGAGAACTAGGACAAACATCTATTTTTTTAGGCGAGCGGTAATCTGAGTGTCTCCTCTTCCACCTTCATACCTAGAGTGATGAGGCATATACCATCGCCACAATCCCCTTCGTCTTTGAGGTTTTGAGATAGTAACCAAACGCCTTATCAACAACAATCTCGAGGCATTGCATTTTTGTGCAATTTTGTCACATCTTCCCTCCGAAAAGCGATCAAAAGGACCAAACCCCTTAGCCATTTCAGATGAGGCTCCAAAATTCGAGGCACTCAGCATCCTAAATCCTAATGTCTTGTGTAAACTGTAATCTGACACATTGAGCCTAAACGAATGACAATAACTCTCATCCGAACATAACTTACAACTTTCATCGCACTGTGCTCTCCAAGAAGCAACTCTTCTCAAAATCTCACTCAAAAAGTGCTGAGTTGGAAACCTATTCTAACTAAGGATTCTTGTGGTTCCGGAGGTTCTAGCTACAGGAAAATCAGGAACGGAGAGCTTCCTCCCTTTCCGTCCGACTCTTTGGTCTTAAGAATGTTGATTTTAAGAATGAGTGATGGCCCTTCTCCGACCCTTACTGTCCAACCTGAGAACAGACAACTAATGTATTCCACTTATTGAACAGGATTCTATGGTCGGTCCATGACCCTTGGATGCCAAAGGCGCCCTTGGGGTGATCTCGTAGTTCTTACGGGGTGGGATTTAATATGACATCTTTACAAGGGTAATTGGGAGTTAAATTTCCTTTTTCTTGCCAAGGTCACAGGCCTATGAGGGTTGTGATGTGATGTCATGGTGTTTGACTTATGAGCCATTGAAATAAGGTCACATGTCTAACATTAGGATGAGCTCGATTTTAGTCCTTTACTTATAAATACGCATACTCAATATTATTTGAAGGTAGCTTATTTTTCTCATTCTAGAATACAAACTCAACTCCTACATTTCTCCTTATTTTGTGTTCCTCCCATGCCTAATTTTTATTTCGTATTTGACTTGAGCGTTGAAGTACATAAGATAGTAGCATCTCCTTTTCTTGGAGAAATCTTGATTATGACAATAACATGTTTGTCCAAGTATGCATTTAATATATGCATGGATGAGAGATGAATGAAAATAAGGCGTCGAGTCCCAACCAGATTCATTAGTAAACTTGTTATGCCCTCATGACGGGCAACCAACTAGCAAGCCAATCAACCCTACATTCTACATCATCCTTCTACCTATCCATGGTGAGGCCATATATAAGGTAATTGAGGTGATGCACCAACCCAGTCGAGGTGCCATGTAGAAGCCAACCTGTATGGCCTAGGCGAGGTACTACGCATGCTGCAAGGGAATGAGTTTGAGGAGAACAACGTCCTCATTGACAAAGGACATCCCCCACTTCATATATTTCCAAGAGATCTTCCTTACTAGATTCACTTACGATTGATTGATGTGACATTTCTGCTGCAGACACATAAAGGTCAAATCGTCAATCTATGGTTCAGAGGTCACACCAGGTGCTAGGGTTGCTACTTTTCAAAAACATTAAATGCCACACAACCTATGATAGATGGATGGACACTTAGGAGAGGACACCTCGACCATCAAGATGAGGCCACGCATCTTTCCATCCAATGGTCAATATTTCAACTCTTCCATTATAAAGGCTCAAACTTAGCGTTATGTGAACGTAATGCAACTTTATATACTCAAACTATAAACTTGTTCTCATTATTCTCCCTACATACCCTCTAGATCCGACCCCTCTACACTTAGTGGCTCACGCCTTTAGGAAATCCCACACTTAAATACCTATATATCGACTGACTTGATCATCAGAGCGCATACAGCTGCCTCTCCCAGAACCAAAGAAGGCCACATACAACTTATGATTGTCACTTACAGTCGACCTCACCACCAACATCGTCAAGGTGGAAAGACTAATGTATGCCTTACCAACTCAAGACATGGATGTACAAACAATTTTTGTGTTTTTTAGTGGAAAATGAAGATGTCATGATGATAATTTTGTGAAATTTTGATTTGTATATGCATGTGTAAATCATTTTTATTATCTGCTAGTCGAAAAATGAAGGGGCTGGGATATTGATTTTGTATAACTTTGATTTGGATTATCGCAAATTTCAACCCGTATCCTGTCATGGCAACCTGAACAACATGGCAGTAGGATATATTGTCTCTATTTCTCGTTCAACTAGTGATTTGCAACCATGGCGGTGCCACTTTGGTATTATTTGATGGCAATGTCATGTTAATGGTCGGCAGAAAATCAATTCCAGTAAATGATTTATGTCCGAGCCTCTAATGATTTCTTATTCAATAAAGCATGTTTTAGGTTTTTATTGCACTGGAGTGTGTTTTGAAGATTATGAGA
>CAIGRF010067716.1:7277-19050 GCA_903798235.1 Fraxinus ornus | reverse complement strand
GAATTTATCAAATGTATTATCCTATCACAGTTTCTATCTAAACACAATGCGATCCTGTTTGGGAATCGAAAATTGCTTAATTTCCGCTGCGCATGCATAAGTAGATTCCCAACACCTATGCCATAAGATCAAAGTGGCAACCAAAATTCTCCACCAATTAGGTCGAGTAGGAACAATGCCACAAGAGGACGAAAACTTACGAATGGCTCAGGGATTGGTAATCGGAGCCCATTACTTAAAATAGCTGAGTTAATTAACACACATCCCTTGGCGGATCCTTTACTCGTTCAGTGGAGCTAGAAAAGACCATGAAATTGGAATCGTGCACTTGACCATCCACGTCCCCAGCACATCCATAGTCACTACTGACCTAAAAGATGAGGCCACCCATTCTTCGCTCGAAGGATTACCTTCATCCTATCTTTGAGAAGTCACATCCTCCTTATTGACTCCATCCCTAGCTAGCACTGGGATTTGCGCCATCTCTACACACCGAACTATATCCCTTGGGTTAACTATTGAAATGGCAATCGGAGTGAATATCTCTTAAATGCCAGAGCTAGTTGGAGGAGAATGACTGGGAGATAGAAAAATGGATTCGTCATGTTGCTTAGCCCATGTGATGCAAATTGGAAAGTTTATTCGAGGCGTAATTGAAATTAACATCAATTACAATAATATTTTCCATTATTGAATTTTACTCATTTTTTGGTAAATTGATTTTGTAAAAGGAAGATCATAATTTTCCTTAGTAGTCGTGCTTTCCTAATTAGTCATGTTTTTGGCCTATATAAAGAGGCATTGGTTGTAATAAGACACTTGAATATTGAATAAAATCTACAATATTTCCTCACTTCTTTCTTCCTATCTTCTTATTCTTCTTTATTGTTCTTGTTCGGCATCAATTTGGTATCAGAGTGGTTCGTTTCCTTTGCCCTAAAGCCTCACTCCTCATTTTCAACCATACAAACCCAGTCAAGTCCAAATCATATATGCACACCATCCTCCCCATCCACCACAATAACCCAACAAAACTATATATCAACATCCCTACGCCCATAAAAAATAACCCTCAGCAATCCAAGAGTCAGCCTTGATCAGCAGCATCAGAAGCTGTCTTTCTCCTTTTTTCACTTAGTTCCACACAAAAAACGGAACTGTCCGTTGTCACAGCAGTCAAATTAGCAGCTTTTCAAGTTTTCTCCTATCAGGTTAAAAAAGTTTCGAGAGATACTGCTGCTACTCATTCCCGTGTTCATCTGATTTCTTTTGCTGATTGTTTCAAGGAAAACTCAATCCATATAAATCCTACCAAATTCCCACAAAGCCGAGTGCCCCATATACATCATAACCAAAGTCCATCATTACTTTCAGCCCAATAAGACCAACAATAAATCCAACCCATTACTCCAATTCCACACCATTACCAACACTATACCATCCAGTACCCAAACCCACTACAGCCCACAACCCATTCCCAGCCAACCTCATTACCCGGACCCAAATTTAACCTTACGTCTTCCTCTTCCAAACCATACAGCAACAACCATTGCTACCATCAACAACCATCTCATCGCCCGCACCACCACTCCCCTCAAACCATAATTAATAGTCAAGATCATCAATCGTGCCCCTCTAATACATCACACATGCCTATTACTGCCCCACCCACCATCGCGATTTCATCAATTCCGCTAAGATTCACCTCACCATCAACCACAGCCCTATACCGGCACCCTACACTTCTACAATCACACAATCGGCCTCCACCCGCACTTGTGCTCGCTGCCAATTAAGTTCTCGGTCATTCATCAGCCAATCTTACCACATCTGCTACCGCCATTATCATCAGTCTGTCTCTTAGAGTTCCAACCGCCAGCCAGTTTTGCCCTCCTCTATATCGTGGATACTTGTTTGTTCACTAGCCATCAGTTAATTGTCGTCCGTTGATACACATATTCTGCAGCCTAGTTCCTTTGCCGCCAATGCTCTCAAATATCAGAAACATAGAGCTCAACAACAGTTGTATCGCGCTTGGTTACCGCCTCTCTCCACCACCTCCGCCTTTTGACACCACATCCGTTGCACTTTCGTTTCATGTTCGTTCTCCGGTAAGGGCTTATTTCTACTTTTGATACTGAACTTATATTTAAGTACGTTATATTTTACTTCAGTTGATTTAGTTTTAGCTCCGGTAAAAAAAATAAAAACATAAAACATAAAAAAGTAATTAAAAAAAATCAGAAAACAATAGGATAATAGATTGCACTCTTACCTTTCGTCATTACCGTCATCTCATGACACATTCCTAAACTAGTTCTCGTACGATGAATCTTAAAGACCTCAACCAGTCCCTGTTACAACAAGTCACAAATCTTTCATCGGATATGTCATTAGTGAAATTGGATCTCCCTGAACTTAAAATTCTTCTTCAAACCCTTACTAATCAAACTAGGCAATCTTCTCGACACCCGGGTAAACGTCATACGGATGATTTATCCGACTCCTCTACCGTCAATCAAAATGTCCACGAATCACTCATCTTCACTCCCGGCGACATACTACATAATCCATACAATCTTGGTCCTAGACAACACCCCCTATCCAGACCTTCATGACCCAATTGTCGTTCATGCTCCTCGTTCGGATCCTCCACCTCTACATTATGACCAGCATAGGGACACCATTGAAGATGTCACTAGGAAAGTTAAGGTGGACTCCCATGAGTTTGATGGTCGCCTTGACCCTGAAACCTTTCTTGACTGGCTCGATGCCATCGAAGAATACTTCGATTGGTACTAGATACCTGACTACCAGCGTCTTCATTTTGCCAAAATGAAACTTGTCAAATTTGTTAAATGCTATTGGCAGACAGTGACACGATCCCTAAATCGTTTAGGTCGGCCTAATACATTGAAGAGAGAAATGAAATTAAAACTCACTGAGAAGTGCGTTCCATCTTATCATTGTTTTCAACTCATCGAACATATTCTTAATCATCGACAAAATTCATCGTCTGTGTCGGACTACAGAACCCATTTTGATGAGTTACTGTATTGCTCGGCCTTGCTGACTAGATTTTTTAATGGTCTGAGACCTGACCTCAAACATCGAGTCCTTGTACTCAATCCTGACTCATCAGAAGATGCTTTTCACAAGGTATTGGAACATGATCGATACTCGCATTCTTCATATTCACGGCGTGGCCCTCTCACCTTACCTGACCCTCATCTCTCTCGGCCCCCTATGATTGGCGTCCCTACTAACTGCCCTACGTCGACCCAGACACCCTCGATTGTTGGTTCGTCCTCCGCTCCTATTCGTGGGTTGACCAAACCTCGTTACCCGTCATACACCATTGTCTAGTGCCTCTTACTTTGGGTCTATTTTTTGAAAGACATTTACTATGATGTCTTACCGATGGACGTTGCTCATGTCCTTTTAGATCACCCTTGGCTTTATGATCACGATGCCAAGCATTTTGAGCGTGACTGTTCGAGTGAAACCCGCAAGCGTACGAGATNTATTTCCATCTATTTCAATTCTCAATAATTAATCTAGTAAATTCATGCATTTTTTACAATCGATACAGCTAATGTGTTAGATGTTCTTTCCCAAGATACATCAACCTATGACTAACACGAGACGATCATATTCCTAGTCCGAATTCATATGAAAGTCATGCATTTGGTTTAGATTATCAACAAGATTGCATGTGTGAAAGAGATTATTTCTAATTCTAACTACACATGTTGATTTTACTGTGTTCTAGACTTATTATGAGTATTCCTACACTACAACAAGCAACTTACTATCTAATTGGTGATCAATCACTCAAATAGTTCAATGGGAATGCAAAATCAATCAAGAAAAATCAAGAAATACTAAATTAATTGTCTTTAATTAAAATAAACAAATAATAGAGTTCATCATTCATCCAATACAAATAAACTTAGCCTAGCATATTAATACGAAAATTACACAAAAAATAAAAGGAGCCATAACCCCAATCATGTAAAATTGAAGAAAATCAGAAATTTTACTCTTTACGCCTTCAAAATTGGATCCAAAATGGTGAGTTCCTCCTCCTCAATATAATTTTCTCTCTTTGTTCTAAAAAACAAGGCTCCCCCTTTTTTCACAAAACCCCGAAAAATACATTTTATATCGACCCTAAAAACTCCCAAAACAAGATAATGAAACAAACTTTTTTTTCGTTCTAAATTGAGGCGCGTGCCTAGTAGAAACTAGGGCACTTGCCTTAGCCATTAGCTAAACCTCAGTCGAGGATATGTTGAAGAGAGGCGCGCGCCTCTCTTGCAGGCAAGGGCACGCGTCTCGCCTTTCTGGCAGTTGAACAATTCTCAATATTGCTATCATAACATTCTTTCCCGATATCCGATTAAGATGATTCAAAGTGAATTGGAAAGCTGACTTGAAGGGCTACAATTCTTGTAGAAGTGTTATGTTTCCAATTCAAAAGATTTCTATGCCAAAATTGGGTCTCAATGTGAGCCTAAAAATCCGAAGCATAACTTTTTCGGCTGGAAGTTGATATGTGATAATACTTGGACTATATTTCATCCCTTTGGCTTCTTTCCTCATCCAATTGATGTCAACACTCTCAAATTTTCATCGTGAGGTTCAAAGTAACTTTTGAGCATTTCATTTCAGTCCCCAAACGTTTTATTTGATACAATTGAGCCTTTTTCCATTATCTTTGCATTCTTTTCTCCAATTATTCATCGAACATTGAGTTTTACCCACAAAATGAAATATAACACAATCTAGGTAGTATTTTATCCAAATAGCAGTAAAATATCATCGTTTAGGATCTAGAATAATTGTAGAAACTACACTTATCAGTGACAACACTATAAATTTCTCCACAATGGTAAAACTATTTATCTTTTACCAGCCAAACCCTCAGATACCCCGAAGAGCCAAACCCTCAGACACCCTGAAGAAAACAACACCCATCTCCACACCCAAGGGTGTTCCGAACACCCATATTCAACTGCTGTCAACACCCATATTCAACTGCTGTCTCTTAAGGATTTTGTGCGTGAAAGTCAAAACGTGGGGCTTATGTTTGTTTTGGTTGCTAAGGCTTGTTCAGAATCCCTTTGTGATTCTCAAATAGATTTTCAACCGGGGTAACTCCATTACTCAATGAGTTTAGTGATATTCTACCTATCGATCTCCTTAATGAGCTTCCTCCTATACGGGATATTCAACATGCAATCGATCTTGTCCCTGGTTCCCAGTTGCCAAACCGCCCCAATTATAGAATGAACCCGATTCAGCGAGCTGAACTCAATAAAAAAAATTGATGCTTTACTCGTTAAAGGTTTTATTTGCCCTAGTCTTAGCCTTAGTGCAGTTTCTGTTTTGCTCACCCCTAAGAAGGATGGCTCATGGCGCATGTGTGTTGATAGCCACTCTATCAACAAAATTACAATTAAGTACCGATTTCCTATTCCACAACTTGAGGATATGTTGGATGCGCTGGCTGGATCTTTATGGTTCTCTAAAATTAATCTACAAAGTGGTTATCATCAAATACTGATTAGGCCAGGAGATGAATCGAAAACGACATTTAAGACTCAAGATGGTTTATACAAGTGGTTGGTTATGTCTTTTGGGTTGTCTAATGCACTTAGCACTTTCATACGAGTTATGACCCATGTTTTGCGACCTTTTATTAGGAAATTTCTCGTAGTCTATCTTGATGACATTTTAATTTACAGTCGGTCGCAAGAGGCTCAGTTAGATCACCTTCGACAAGTCTTCCTTGCTCTTCATTCTGCACAGTTGTATGCTAACCTAAAAAGTGTTCATTTCTCCAGACTTATGTCCTCTTCTTAGGGTTCATCATTTTTGCCCAGCGTATTTCTGCTGATTCAGCTAAAATCTCTGTTATTCGCGATTGGCCTGAACCTTCTACGTTAACTGCGGTCAATAGTTTTCATGGGCTCGCATCATTCTATAGGAGGTTCATTAAACATTTTAGCTCTATCACTACTCCCATCACTGAGTGCATGAAAAAGGGTGATTTTCGTTGGACCCATTCAGCCCAAAGAGCCTTTTTAGCTGTCAAGCAAAAGTTGATCAAGATTCCCATTTTACGGCACCCGAATCTTTCTAAGGTTTTTGAGGTTGCTTATGATGCTTCCGGTGTGGGCATTGGGGATGTTTTGAGTCAAGACGATCACCCCGTTGCTTACTTTAGCGAAAAATTAAACCAGACTCGACAGAAGTATTCTACCTATGATAAGGAATTTTATACCATTGTCCAATCTCTCCGTCACCGGCGATATTAATTATTGCATCAAGAGTTTGTCCTATATTTCGACCATTAGGCTCTCCGCTACCTTAACTCACAGGTCATTTAAGTGAACGGCATGTTAAGTGGATTGAATTCCTTCAGGAGTATACTTTTGTTCTCCATCATCGGGTCAGGGTTGAAAATAAAACGGCCAATGCTCTTAGTCGTATCGCTACGGTACTCCATTCCATAATCACACAGCGTCATTTAAGTGAACGACATGTTAAGTGGGTTGAATTCCTTCAGGAGTATACTTTTGTTCTCCATCATCGAGCCGGGGTTGAAAATAAAATGACCAAGGCTCTTAGTTGTATCTTCAAGGGTACCAATTTTTGTATTCTCTGTACCTCACTTGGTGATTTTATAGCATTAGCTGAGGATTGTTTTTATTGGCCGTCCCTTAAGAAAGACATCGCTCGCATTGTCTCTCAGTGTCGTACGTGTTAATTGGGTAAGGCACAACGTTAAAATACTGGGATATATACTCTTCTTCATGTTCCTTATACTCCTTAGCGTAATCTTAGTATGGACTTCGTTCTCGGGTTGCCTAAAACAGCTCGAGATCATGACTCCATTTTTGTGGTGGTTGATAGGTTCTCTAAGATGGCCCACTTCATTCCATGTTCCAAATCTTCAGATGCATCTTATATTACTAAGTTGTTCTTCAAAGAGGTTGTCCATCTCCATGGGCTTTCGATCACTATTGTGTCTGATCATGATGTTAAGTTCGTTATTTACTTCTGGAAGACACTCTGGAAACTATTTGGGATGGCACTTAAGTTCTCTTATGCATTTCACCCCCAAACCGATGGTCAAACTGACATTGTGAATTGTATTCTAGCCAATCTACTTCGTTGTTTGGTTAGGGATAAACCTGGGAATTGGGATTCGTGTTACCATCTGCTGAATTTGCTTACAATAATTCTGTTAATAGATCTACAGATCATAGGCCCTTCGAGGTCATTCAAGGTTTCTCGCAACATCAACCGCTTGATCTACTTCATCTACCCACTGATTTTTGCCCTGCTGCCTATGCCCAAGCTTTTGCTGATCATATTCGTAATTTGCATGTTGAGATTAAACATAACGTTTCTGTAAGCAATGATCATTATAAATTATCAGCTGATTCGCACCGTAGGCATAAAGAATTTAATGTGGGCGATTATGTCATGGTCCGACTTACACCTGAACGATTCCCTAAACATGCTGCCAAGAAACTTTATGCTAGATCACTAGGTCATTTCCCCATAATTAAACGGCTTGGAACTAACGCTTATCTACTTGAGTTGCCAACGCACTTAAATATTAATCCTGTTTTCAATGTAGCAGATTTTTATCCTTATCATGGCATGTTCGAGCCTCCGATTTTGTTGTCTAATATTTCTGCAGGACAGTCTTCTCGGCCGCCTCCTCGGGTTCCTGTTGCCACGTTTTCTCTGCAGGATATTATTGATGAGGTACTTGACAATCAGTATGTTGCTTCACAGAATGGTGGATTTCGTAGGTTTCTGGTGCGTTGGAAGGGTCGTCCGCCTAGTGATGCTACGTGGATTCATGAAGATGAGTTTCGTCAACTGGATGCCACGCTTTTGGATGCCTATTTGGATTATACATCATCAGAGTTGAGTTCTTTTCAACCGGGGAGGAATGATGCAAATTGGAAAATATATTCGAAGTGTAATCGAAATTAACATCAATTACAATAATATTTTCCATTGTTGGATTTTACTCATTTTTGGTAAATTGATTTTGTAAAAGGAAGATTATAATTTTCCTTAATAGTCGTGCTTTCCTTATTAGTCATGTTTTTAGCCTATATAAAAAGGTCCATTGGTTGTAATAAGACACTTGAATATTGAATAAAATCTACAATCTTTCCTCACTTCTTTCTTCCTATCTTCTTATTCTTCTTTATTGTTCTTGTTCGGCATCACCATGAATGTACCCTAGACTCGTTTGAACTCATGCAGTTGTTGAGGTGAAAATAGAGAAAAAGAAAAAGAGGTAAAATTCTTGTAAAAGGTGTACCTGGGAAAACGATGACCTCACTCATAAGAAGGTACAAGCTCAAGAAGTTTCCCTTTCCCGTTGCAAAGAAAAAACTTGGAAGCTTAAAGTGTAGAAATGAAAGGGAGAGTAACATTTAAAAGATGGAGAATTTAAACAGGTGCAATGCCTACCGTTGGATGAAGAAAAAGAGGGAAATCAAAGAGCCCAGATTTGATGAAGCCAAAACTACGTAGTTTTGATTCAAAACTTCCAAGGGAAGCTTAAAGAAGTGACCGACATCTCACCCCATCAAATAATGACACCTATCAAATACTTTATTGCTGCAATAAAGACAAATACACGTCTAGATAATATCTTTCACCGGTTCAACCACCCCAATTGTATCTCACAATATGGTTAAGTGAGAGTTGATAAAAATTTACGCACAAGTCACAACCTAGTTCCTACCAATTCAAAAATCTATCTATCAATCCAAAATTCCCACACAATTAATCATGACTATTTTGTTCAAAGTAACTTGGGATCTCACATTGACAAGCAATTTTTTTTTATTTTTTATTTTTTTGAAAAAAAATTAGGCTAGCATATTTAATCATGCATAGCTCATGAATCAACAACAATTTTAAACATCGAGCAATCCTAATCGTAACAATTAAAGCACAACCACCCCCAAACTTAAATCACACATTGTCCTAAATGTGTAAAGAACAAGATAAAAGAGAATAGGGGATAGGGGATAGGGGATAATGAAACTTCCACGGTTGTATATTTGTGAAGAGGTACTAATGCTCGATTTGGACTTGTGGTGTTCTTGATTAGCTCATTTTAAATTCACCCCCAAACTTGTGATCAAGCCTCAACTTGATTTCAAATCATTTCCTTCAACANCATCCTTAACCCTGTTCCAATTATTATATCCTTTGGTAACCAATCCTGAACATCCAAATGAATTGTCATCTTTCTGAAAAAGAAAACAGTAAAAACAATGTGCCTTTTCAGTTGAAGGAAAATACTCCAACCAAGGAAATTCATTGCACCACTTTTTTTGAAAGCGACGGGCTTGCTTTTTTCCTTCTATTCTTGGATACTCGTTAAGCTTCAGATGATAAGGTCTAACTTTTATATATGAAATTCTAATCTCATCTCGTAGATTAATGGGATGTTCAAACATTTGCTTTCGTTTTCCCGAATCCCATTCAATACTAGTACATGATTGCAATTCAGGAATTGAGACCGATGAATATTCAATTTCTGGAGATGAAATTGGAGGATGTTGCATAGGAGTTGAGACTAACAAATATTCAATTTTTGGAGATATACATATACTTTCACTAGATTGCCCTGTCTTTTTAAAGAATGAAAATATCGTCTTTATTCTCTTTGATGAAGGTTGAGCTTCCATCTGTAAAAGGCTGAAAATAGTAGAAAGAATAAAAAAACTGAGACTAAATAACATAGGCAACAAATTCACTAATGCATAGCTTTTTCTTCCTTTCGTGCATAGCTTTTGATTATTGGGCTCCTTTTTGCTTTGATGTTTGTACCATTGAAATCTACTAATTCATACTCATCAACAACTTTTTTCCAACAAGTAAATCAACTAATCTTCCACTAAGTGCATGTTAGTCGAAAGAGTATTTGATAACTTTGAAAAAGTAGTGGCAAGAAACTAATTGATTTATATGAAGTATTTTGTCCCTTTGTAAATCCTCAGCGCCGCATCTTGCAAGGATTACCCTTACCAAATTTATTAAAATTCAATTTGATTCTTTATTGAACTGTCTATTTAACTGACTCTGAATGTGTAATTTCATATTACTTAATCATAGCCATGAGCCACCGAACAATACAACACTAGAATATCTAGATTCTACATCATTGGATAACTTCAACAGCCACTATAAATTCAACACAGCAGTGAGAAAACAAAACCCGCAAGAAAGAATCTTCATCTGGGAACCGAGAAACAAAACCAGGAAGAAAAAATCAGGGACAAAGATGGATTCGACTTGAGAAAATACCAAATATAATTTACTAAACCAGTAAGAAAAAAAAAACCAACCTGTGGGAATTGCAATTTAAATTCAATTTTAGGGTTGAAATTTGAATGGAATCGGCTGCTCAAGAAATGAAGATTTCAATGGTGAATGAGAATGTGATATAATAATATTTGGATTGGGTTATAAATAAATTGGATTGGACTTTTGGGTAATGGGCTGAATTTTTTTTATGGGAAAAATACATAAATCCAACATTTATCTTACACTATTTCAAANCACAATTAATCATGACTATTTTGTTCAAAGTAACTTGGGATTTCACATTGACAAGCAATTTTTTTAATTTTTTATTTTTTTGAAAAAAAATTAGGCTAGCATATTTAATCATGCATAGCTCATGAATCAACAACAATTTTAAACATCGAGCAATCCTAATCGTAACAATTAAAGCACAACCACCCCCAAACTTAAATCACACATTGTCCTAAATGTGTAAAGAACAAGATAAAAGAGAATAGGGGATAGGGGATAGGGGATAATGAAACTTCCACGGTTGTATATTTGTGAAGAGGTACTAATGCTCGATTTGGACTTGTGGTGTTCTTGATTAGCTCATTTTAAATTCACCCCCAAACTTGTGATCAAGCCTCAACTTGATTTCAAATCATTTCCTTCAACAAGCATCTCATGAAATAACTTGTGATGTCCTACAAGATCACAAGAAAGAAGTAAATTAAACAAGTTAAAAATCAAAGTTGGTAAGTGTGACCAACATAGTCAAAATAAACCTTCAACATGTTGAGAAGCATGATAAACATAGGAATTCAAAAATTTATATAACTACAAAAATTATTATATAACGACAAAAACGAGAAATAAAAAGATTAAGGATTAAAAAGTTGGGTTGCCTCCCAACAAGGATTTTTTTTTTAGTCTTTGACTCAACTTTGGCAATTGTCTCATGGGCATCTATTTCTTTAGATGTCTTGCACATTTTTATTCTTTTGGCTTTGCTCCACTATTCATTTGATCTCCAAAACTCAACAGTGCCCATTTCCATTTAATAGGACTTGCCTATTCCATCCAATTCAAGTTTAATTATGAAGATTTCTACTTCCTCATCGGGCTTAATCACAAAATCATTTTTTTAGTAATCAACTAAGTCGTAAGAATGTAAGTTGATTTTCTCCTCATTGATTGGAACATCCTCGTTTAGCTCCGTTGTGATTAGATTTTCACTCATTTTAGGCACCTCATCAATGGTTGAACTCTCATCGGGTTGAATGATTGGTCCAGATCAAACTCAACGGGCAATGGCAAGTCTTTCCTATTAACTCCGACGAGTGGATTATCCCCCCACCTTTGAAACTCATCCCAATATCTGTAATCTCCCACAAGCATGTCATCTTCATCCAACTTGGCAAGTTCATGGTAA
>CAIGRF010067697.1:0-16221 GCA_903798235.1 Fraxinus ornus | reverse complement strand
CAGATTGGAAATAATTAAAATTTCGTGTTCCTTGAATTATTTGTGCGTTTATCTTCATCCCTATACCCTTCCGCTACATCAATTATTAATACGTTATTTAATTATATCATATTAAGTTTTACATTTTTTCGGGAGCATAAACATAGTTAAATATGATTGTAAATTATATGATATTTTTTGAATAAATTTGTACTTCTTTAGGAACACAATACAATATTTTTCAATAATACTAATATATTTTATGCTTCTCAAGCGCAATAAGTCAATATCCTTTTAGAATATTGAAATTGTAATGTCATTCTCTTCGGGAGCAAGTAATATTCTTCTAAAATATTAATATAACGTTTTGCTGCTTCAGGATCAACGACATATTGTTGTCTAGAAATACTAAATTATATAAGGATTTACTCATCAAGAGTAAAAAACATAATATATATTAAATCTTGTAATATTACACTCTTCGGGATCAAGTAATATTTTACTAAAATATTAATATAATATTTTAATGTCTAAATATGTTGTTCTTAAAAAACAATAAAATATTCTTTGAGAATATTAATAAATATAGAATTGTACTTCTTCCAGTGTAAAATAATACAAATATCATATTTATTTTCAAGCAATACTATAGTGCTCTCTTGGAATATTCAAGAATAATAATACAATATTCTTCTAAAATATTTTACTGAAATATTGTATGAAATATTACATTCAAGAAAATATTTGTCTTTCATAAATTAGTATACTCAAATCGATATAATTAGATCGATTAGCTATACCTCTATGTTATGCAATTTAAATTTAAGATAACACTTACCTTTTATTTGAGTAGAAAAGAATAGTTTTTTTTGTAAACTCATTTTGCTAAAACTTCTTTTCTTTCTTTTTAATTGAAAGAAAAAATATTATTCCTACCTCAACTAGCTAAAGATTTGTTAGCAAACAAAGGAACTCAATTGGAATGAGCTGATACAGTTAGATGTTGTCTAGCCATCTCCAGAAGACTTCCCGATCTACTTCCTGTAGTTTCCAAGATCTGATGTCTCCTTCCAGCTTCCCGATCTTCTTCAATTGTCTCTTCCAAGTGGATTTTCAAGAATCTTCCATTATTGCGTTTTTCCTATACTTGCAGTCCACCTCTCCCAATGCCCGATCGAGAGAGTACTTTCTTCAAAGTGCTAAGGAAGTCAGGTGTTTTGGATTCACGAACCTTGATATTTTTCCAAAACTTGGTTACTGAGTCTCATGAATGATATGAATGATTTCACCAACGAATTGTGTTCTTAGATCTCTCAAAAGATGATAAGAATATGTTATTGAGGCACAATGAGACAACCACCACTTTTCATGCAAGAGTATATGTATTTATAGTTAGAGGTGTATGAGTAGTATGGGCCATGTAAAACTCTCCAAAATCACAAACTAGGGTTAGCTGCATAACACTGCCGTTCAAGCGATGGGGACTTGTTGCTCGATCCAAGGGTATGTCGCTCGAGCGATGCTTGGGCGATAAGCGAGCGACAATGTTCGATTTCTGTCGCTCAAGCGATGGCCAAGCGTGAAGCTAGCGAAATTTCGGCGCCGCTTCTTCCTTGTTTCCTGACTTAAACTCAAACCCTAGGCTACCTAACTCAGTCTACAAAACTGCACATCACTACTTGACTTTTACACATGTTCAATTAAGTCATTTTTGTTCACAGAATCGTCATTTACAATATTGAACCTAACATTGTTGTTCAAGAATGGAACAATGTAAATATAAATTCACACGAATGTGACTAAATTTTCATTCAAGTTTGTATAGTGATAAGTTGTTTTTACCTAATTTATTGCAATTTTTTTTTATTGTAGGAAAACTCGAACTTGGATGCAATTGGCGCGAAAATGGACAATTTTGAGTTGGTTCGGAGCAATTAAAAATTAATCAGATGACATGAGAGTGATTAGAAGTTGAGAGAGAGAGAGAGAGAGAGAGAGAGAGAGAGAGAGAGATCTATCGAAAGAAAACCCTAAGTTTCGACGTGAAATTCAACTTTTGAAATTTTTGGAGTGTAAATTGTGTACTTTCTAAACTTGAGATGAGCCAATTTTGAATGATTATGAAGTTTTGGGGACCAATTTAAAATATTTTGAATTTTTTGGCATCAAAATTGAAGTTTGGGATAAAAATGATCGAAATTGAACAAAGACTTAATTTGGGGACCAAATTATAATTTTTCTTGGAAAATTCAAGGGTTGACCACTGTTCGTGAAAATCTTGCAAGTGTACGGAATCGTTAACATGTAATATGTGATAAGTAACGTGTATCATCCCACAAAAAAATAAAATTCAATTAAAGTGTACTCATTTCTGTTCTGATCTAAACTATGTAAATAAAAAAGATTTTGATTGTTGTAATTATTCTAAATTAATCTAATAAAGTTTTTACAATTAGAGTTTGTGTGTGTATGGAATGAGTGGAATGGACTAGGAATCCACCTATTATTATCTATTTTAATTATCAATTATGTAACTAGTTTTATTTATGTATTCTCGACAATCGATAAATTTATTGTAACCAACTTTCTTTTTAAGGAAAATTAAATCTATTCTAATCCCGAATCTATTTCTAATTCAAATTCAAATGAATAGAATATAGTCTATTACATGATTATCTCAAAGATTACACACATGATAAACATTATTACTAATATTTATTGCATGCATGTTAATCAAGTAGTATTATAAACATATTGTGAGTCTCACAACACTATAACAAGTAACCATATATTCAATTGGTGATCAAACAATCAAATAATGAAATTAAGCATGCAAGATTAATAAAAAAAATGCAAGAGTTTAACGAAACTAATTGTCTTGAATTAAAAATAAATAATAAATATGCTTCATCTTCATCCAATACATGGAAAGATTAGCCAAGCATGCTAATATGTAAATTATGTTATGTTTTTTTCTTGCGAAGCTCCAGTATGACCATGTGGCAACCACATAGCAAGTGAGCTTAAGTCCACACTCTACATTATTCTGCCCAAGTAGAGTTTTGGCCGAACCCCCCCATGTGGAGGCCGGTTTCATTTGCTAGAACCAATCCCATATGGAGAGACTGAATCCTTATAGGCGAGGTAAGGCTAGTAGTGGCTCTAAAGAGAATCCTCCATCAAGAGAAGTGTGATATACCCAAATGGGGCCCACCCTGAAACATGCAAGGATGGCTCGAGCACCATGGAAGAAGTCTTTGCATGGAAGAATCACCCATTTTGTTTTTACCTAATTTATTGTAATTTTTTTAATTGTAAGTAAACTCGGACTTGGATGCAATTGGTGCGAAAATGGACAATTTTGAGTTGGTTCGCAGCAATTAAAAATTAATTGGATGACATGAGAGTGATTCGAAGTAAAAAAGAAAATCCCAAGTTTCGGGGTGAAATTCAACTTTTGGAATTTTTGGAGAGTAAATTGTGTACTTTCTAATCTAAAATATTTTGAGATTTTTGGCATCATAGAAATGATCAAAATTGAAAAAGACTTAATTTGGGGTCCAAATTATATTTTTTCTTGGAAAACTCAAGGGTTGACCACTGTTTGTGATAATCTTGCAAGTGTATGGAATCGTTGACAAGTAATACGCGATAAGTAACATGTATCATCCAACAAAAAATGAAATTCAATTAATGTGTACTCGTTTTTGTTGTGATCTTAAGTATGTGAATAAAAGAGATTTTGATTGTTGTAATTATTCTAAATTAATGTAAGAAAGTTTTTAAGCTTAGAGTTTGTGTGTATATGGAATGAGTGAAATGGACTGGGAATCCATCTATTATTATCTATTTTAATTCTCAATTTTGTAGCTAGTTTTATTTATGTATTCTCAACAATCGATAAATTTATTATAATTAACTTTCTTTTTCAAGACAAATTAAATCTATTCTAATCCCAATCCCGAATCTATTCTTAATTCGAATTTGAATGAATAGAATACATTCAATTTCATGATTATCTCAAAGATTACACACGTAATAAACATTATTACTAATATATAATGCATGCATGTTAATCAAGTAGTATCGTAAACCTATTGTGAGTTTCCCAACACTACAACAAGTAACCATATATTCAATTGGTGATCAAATAATGAAATCAAACCTCAATTGATTATTGTTCTGGAGGTACATTGCAATATCTCTTCACCTAGTAGTGTTGTGGCTATAGGAGTGGTGATATGTAGAATAGAGGGGCGCTTGGTCCTTATTTCTAGATTCAACGCCTCATCCCCAACCTCTCCCTGTTTGGGAAAAATGTTGGTAGGGTCTATCTTGTACATTTTAGTACCAGGATTCACTTCTTCATAAGCCGAATTAGGCATTGCATTTAAAGTTGTTGCAAGCAATGCCTATCCTAGATTGAAAGGGTCGTCTATCCGACCTGGTGATCTATCAAATATGAGGTTGAGCCTCTTCATCTTTGTCTTTGAGGAGGTGTGAGTCCTTAGTTTGCCCTATTTCTTTGATCTCTCAATTATTCATTGATGATCTCACGCTTTATCATTTCCAGTAAGGCATCATAACTAGTAGAGTCTTTGTTTTTTACATCTTTCCAGAAGAAAGAGTTCATATCTAGTCTCTCCTTAAGGCTCTCAAATCTTCCCTATCTGTCACTTGCACACAATACGTCATTTCATCAGTAAAACGGGAAGAGAAACTTTTCAACGTCTCGCCTTGCTATTGTATCATATCCTTTATGTGGTGTATTGACCCTTAACCCTCTTTCCTAGTTGCAAAGCGCTTAAGGAAAGTCTTCTTAAAGTCTGGCCAACTTCTGATGCTTCCTTTCGAAAGCTGGGTGTACCACTTAGGGTTAAGTGGAACGCTTTACAATTCATGGCGGGGTCGGCTCCTCTCAGACTCATATGAATCTTGAAGCTATTGAGATGCTTCACAGGGTCGTATCTTCCATCATATTTGGGGATCTTAGGAAGTGTAAAGTTTTTTTAGTATAGGGGCATTCCTAATCCTTTGGGAAAATGGTAAGTTGTCATCATTGTCGTCAAGATCGCAGAACCATTATAGACCATCTGAATTTTCATTTTACCCAATTTGAGTTTCTGAAGGTGATTAGGAAGGTCTTGCTTGGTTCCTACCATGTTCCGCACTCCTCTTACTCCTATTTTTAGGGGGAGGATTTCGAGGCACTTCGTCATAACTCGGTTCATTCCTTTCAAATTGGAGAAGTTCCTCCTGCCTATTTTTAGTTACATGAAGAGGTTGAGCTTACTTATTTCTGGGCAGCCCTGGGCTCAGCCTATCAAAGACACTTATTAACCTCTAGGGCATGTCCTCCATATCGTAGTTTGGAGGAAAGTTGCATAGTTGGTGGATGTATCAACCCCAACTTTCCTTTACTGTGAGCTTTTTCCCTTACGCAGTATGGATAGTCAGCCATTTGACGTTTGACCTCATTTTCTCGTGGTACTAATCTTCTTGTGAGGAGTCGTGGAATGCATTTCCTTGGGCTTCATATAAAGGGACTGAGTATCCTCCTTAGCCCTGCATGCTCCTCATCAATTTATGCATAACTATGCTCTGCCGGGTTATGTCTCTTATATTTACGGCCAATGTGACCACCTTCGTAGTGAGTCGGTGACTATCATGCTGGTGAGGTCTATAGCGAGATGTCGGGACAGCATGTGAGGGTTCCTTTTCTTTAGGGTGTTTCCTAGCACTTCGAGGTGCAGATCCTTTGTTGTTTGAACTCATGGCTATAAACTTTTTTTGGACAAATGATATTCCTAGACTAGCTTCCAATCGAACAATTAATCTTGGGATTTTCAATGGTTCTTTCTTCAAGAACACTACTTTTTTCAAAGGTTTGAAAGTCACTTCAGTGTAAAATGTGTGGTTTTCCATAGAGAAACCAATTTGTTGACCCCGAAAAATGTATTGCAAACAGGACATAAGATGACGATGTTAAAAATACTCTGTATTTGTCTAGTGAAAACAAGCAAATTAAAGGAATGTTATCATTGAATTAAACAACTGAACCGACTATATGTAGCCTTACAAGAGTAACATAAAAGAAATAAATTGTAGCCCACATTTTACATGCCTATTAATGTGGTAAGTTACTAGGAAGCACACAACTAATCCTAAAGAGTTGGTTTTATTCAAACCACTAAGCAGCATAACCTAAAGACTCGATCAACACTAACAACTAACATTTTCAACATCCTCCCTTAAACTGAATACTAATTTCATTCCGTTTATACTTAGATCTGTGCAAACTCCCAACAGAATTCTTAGTTTCACAAATGTACAAGCTTCAATGGCTTGGTCATTATGTCTGCAATCTGTTCTTGAGTGGGACAATAGACCAGCTTTACAATTCCATCTTTAGTAAGCTCACGAAGAAAATGAAATCTGACATCTATATGCTTGCTTCGACCATGTAATACAGGATTCTTCGAAAGCTCAATAGCAAAACTATTGTCACAAAAGACCATTGTACTGCCACTTTGAGCATGATTAATACCCTTCAAAATCCTCCTTACCCAAACTGCTTGATAGGCACATGAAGATGCTGCAACAAACTCAGCTTCAGTGGTAGACAAGGCGACTATTGGTTGTTTCTTCGATGACCAAGAAACGACTCCTGAACTTAGCAGAAAAATATAACATGAAGTACCCTTTCTGTCATCTAAATCTCCAGCGTAGTTACTGTCTGTATAAACAACCAGCTTCTCATCTCCTCCATTTCTATAAAGTATCCCAAAATCTGAAGTCCCTTTTAGATATCTTAACACTCTCTTGGCTGCCTGAAGATGAAACTACGTGGGACGATCCATATACTTACTCAGAAGAATCACACAAACATATTGTCTGGCCGAGTAGCAGTCAGATACATTAGACAGCCAACTACTTGCTTGTAGCGACTACTATCCACCCTTACTCCATTCTCATCTTTCACGAGTTTGCAACTTCGAGCAATTGTATTATGAACTGAATTGCATTTATCCATATCAAACCTTTTCAGCACCTCCTTGTATACCTCCTTTGTAGATAAAAATACTCTCTATTTTTTGCATTACTTCTATACCAAGGAAATATCTCATTTTTCCAAGGACTGTCTGTCAAAAATCATGCATCGTAGAATTTTTAAATTCAACAAACATATGCTCATCAATTTCTGTAAAAATCAAGTCATCAACATAGAGATAGACCATTAAAATTTTACCTCATTCTCCTACTTTGATGAACAAAGTATGCTCAAGGGCACTTCTCAAAACCTTCCTTAGTAAAATATGACTCTATCATACTATATCAAACTTGTAGAGCTTGTTTTAGTCCGTATAAACCTTTCTTTAACTTGTACACGTTTTGCCCATTACCATTCTTCTCATAACCAAGAGGTTGCTCGACGAAAACCACTTCACTAAGTTCTCCTTGGAGAAAGGATACCTTTACATCTAGCTTGGAAATCGTCCACCCTTTCTGAGCTGCAAGAGAAACCACCAGTTGAAATGTCTCCAATCGTGCTACATGGGCAAAAACCTTAGTGTAGTACATGCCATGTTTTTAGGTGTAACCCTTTGCAACCAAATGAGTTTTGTACTTCTCCACCTTACCATTTTCATTGAGCTTTGTCTTATACACCCATTTCACACCAACTTTCTTTGCCCCCAGTAGGCAAATTTGTCAATTCCCAAGTATCATTTTTAGTTATAGCTTCAATCTCCACATCCATCGATGTTCTCCACTTTGCATCTTTTACAGGCTCTTCGAATAGAATTGGATCATTGGCTGCAAACATGGCTAAATATGACATGTCTTTTTCCTCAAATAAACCTTCTTAGGTACATAATCCCCCATCCAATTTGGTTGCCTTCTCGGCCTTTGTTCATGAGAATCAAGTTAAGGATCTTCACCCGAGCTAGATAAATTTCCTTCATTTGACCCATTTGAGCCATGTGTCTTACCTTCCTCGGTGTTGCTATGTTCATCAGTTTCAGCTTCATTTTCATTTCTATCAGCTGCATCTGATTCTCTGTCATTGTAATTCAAGTCAACCAAAATAACTTCCTCCTGACTTTTAGCCCATTCCCAGCTGCTGTCTTCTTCAAATACCACATGTCTTCTTACTATAATCTTCTGAGAAATGGGATCATATAGCCTATATGCCTTTGAATCCTCACCGACTTCAAGTAAAACACATATTACACTCTTATCATCAAGCTTTGTCCATTTACAATCAGGAATATGAACATGAGATACGTACCCAAACACCCTGAAGTAATCCACTGATGGTTTGAATCTGCTCCAAGCTTCTTCTAGAGATTTGTTCTTCACTGCAAGAGTTGGACTCCTATTAAGAACATGAAATGTCTAATTCACAGATTCAAGCCAGAATGTTTTGGGAATCTTCTTTTCTAAAAGCATATTTCGAACCATATTCATGATAGTTCATTCTTCATCTCTGCAATGCCATTTTGTTAAGAGGTGTATGTAGCTGTTAATTGTCATCGAATACCATTCTTACTACAAAAATTAGTAAATTCAAGTTATGTGAACTCACCCCCATGATCAATACGAAGACTTTTGTACTCGAACCTATCTTTTTTCAACACAATTCTTATATTTCTTGAAGGTAATAAATACTTCTGACTTCTCAACCAAGAAATAAACCCAAACTTTACGACTATAGTCATTAATAAAACTAATCATGTACCTTTTGTTAATGTTGGACATAGGGTTGATTGGTCCACGTATATTAACATGCACCAGTTCAAGAATTTAAGAGGCTCTCCATGTGCTTTCCCTAAGAAATGGATCTCGTTGTTACTTCCCCACCAGGCAATCTTCATATACATTTGACAAGGTCTCAAGACAAGGCAATCCTCTCACCACTCTCTTTTGTTGAAGAAGTTTCAGACCGCTAAAGCTTAGATGACCATATCTGCAGTGCCAAAGTCGAGCTAGATCTTCCATGAAATAATTGAAACAAGCTTCATCCTTCAGTCGCGTTTGAGTAAACAACTTGAACATTCGATTCAAGGACATCGTAATCTCCATAATCAGCCATTTCTCTGGATGATAAATTTTGCATATTCCTCGTTGTATAAGGATTGCAAGTCCCTTCTCAGCTAGCTGACCAATGCTATCAAATTGTTCTTTAATCTTAGAACATAGAAAATGCCAATACTAATATGTACAAAACCATTCACCAACATCTGAACATTATCTTTACCCATCACATCCATGCTTGAAATATCTCCCAATTTTACCTTCTCCCTAAAATTTCCTTTAAAATCTGAACAAAGCTCTCTCTTGCCACACGTGATTCTGCATCCAGAGTCGAGAAACCGTAGTTCTTCTTCGTTGGCTTCCTTATCATTCACGTATGCCATCAACAACATTTCTTCACTACCTTATACATAGTTTGCTCTTGCTTCTGTTTCCTTCTTTGGACATTCATACTGAAAATGTCCAATCTTATGGCATTTATAGCATTCAATAGTGGATTTGTCAAAGCTGCGCCCACCTCCTCCTCTTCCTCATCCTTGGATTCCGCTACGGCCTCTCCTTTTTTCTCTTAAAAACTCTCCAAAAGTAACCTTTAATGCCTCCTCTTCCACAACATGAGCTTTCATGCATTGCTCATATACTAAAAGGCTGCTTTGTAACTCATCAATGGTAAGGACATCCAAATCATTTGATTCCTCAATAGAGTACACCACTTAATCGTACTTGGGTGTCATGGATCTCAGAATCTTCTCGATGATTGCTACATCGTCTATTTTGCCTTTATTGACTCTAGCTTGTTAATCACAGCAAGAGTGCAGTAAAGTACTCGTTCACAAACTCTCCCATCTTCATGTTCAACATCTCAGACTCGTTTTGAAGAGCTTTTCACTGAGCTCGCCGTACTTAAGTTGTTCCTTGATACTTCTACTTCAAAGAATCCCAAATGCATTTGGATGTATCCTTGTTCAAGATTGTTTCCAAAATTGATCTATCTATGCCCTAGAATGAAAGCTCAAGATTAGCTAACCAAGAGGGGGGTAAATTGGTTTTTAAAACTTTTTCGTTGATTACACAAGATTTTAATCTAATAATCACACATATGATAATGAAACAAATCAAACACAAATAGGCACGTAGATAATCGAAATAGGTTTGCATAAAGTAAAATAAAATGTTAAGTAAAAGATTTAGAGAGTGCAAATGATATAATATGGAGGTTCGGTCCAGCGCAATGAACTACATCCCCCGTTACCAAGCTCTCCGTCATGAGCAATACCTTTTTCACTATGTTGATTGACTTGTGGTGCAATCCAACTATTTACAATGCTTCCGAAGACTTACAACCAAGGAGCATCAATCCTTTTACAATATTTAGCTTTTCGGGACCTCAACTCGAACCACAATTCAAAATGAATTTACAAGTGAAAACTTCTCTTCTTATCGAATGATAGAATCAAGATTGATAACAAGAAGAGAAAAGGCAAGCACTTCAATAGATGGCAATGAGTTTAGCTCCAAGTGTTGATATGAAAAACTTCTTGAAAAACTAAAGATTTTCACAAAATTAATCACTCAAAAGCTTTTCAAAAATTTAATGTTTTTTATGTTCTTAAAGATGGAGAATAAGGTAGATAGAATCAATAAAAGCCTCACTTTAATGCTCAAGAGTTGTTAATTCAAGTGGACGAATAGTGAGGTATTTATAGCTCTCAAATGGTCAAAAACATTTATCCTAGCGGACGCACTTTACCGGACGTCCGGTAAAATACCAAACGATCAAATAGCCGTTATTTTTTCTTAGAAGATTGAACCGTTGAGAAATGACCATTGTGGCTAAAATTGGTCATACAGAACGTCCAGTATGCATAACAGACGTCCGGTACGACCTCTTCCATCCTCGTTTTATAATTTTTCAAATGTAAGTGTTGAAGGGACTTTTTAAGATGTTTTTCAAAGTGTTTGTCATATTTAAAAATATATTGCGAATTTTAACGGTTGAAAAACATATTTTTCAAGTAAAANGTGTTGGATAGATTTGTTAAGATGTTTTTCAAAGTGTTTGTCATATTTAAAACTATATTGCTAATTTTTACATATGTAAACGTGAGTTTTGGATGGTAAAATCAAAGTTTTGAGCTTGTCACGATGCATTGCCAAGTATTAAAATATTTTACCCTTGCATGTAGTCGTAAAACATCTGAGTACTTAGTTTGAATGATTCGACATGCATTGCTTGATTGGTACTTCAACTTGTTTCTCGATTTGCATTGAGATATCCTTTTTGCGAGTTTTGCCATATCATATTCCGATTGAATGATCGTATGCAAATTTAATTGGCCTCGAACTTTGTGCCATCAATTTTGTTCATGTACAATAATCACTTTGGACGCTTGAAATAAATTTGTTAGTAATAAACATAATTTGTTTGTAATAATCAAAACGAGAAGTCAACCATAGGTCAACAATTTCCCCCTTGTTAATTATGATAAACATAATGATTTGCAACATAATTCAAAACAAATTGATAGCTAATAAAATTTCATACACAAATAACATATTCCCCCTATCTATTTAGCATACATTCCCCCTGTTTGAAAATAATCATGCAAATCTCTTTATTTCTTCCCCCTTTTGACATAAGCAAAATGCATGGAATCAAACACGAATAATTAAGTATGGAGAAGTAGCAATATAACAACTAGTTACCATTTCATAAGTATTTCATAGTTTGAGTGCATAATCAAAACATCCAACTATAGTTTTAGAAAAAATTTTAAGAAAGCAAGAAAAGTGCTATGGAGCTGGAGGGAGAAGATGTGAAAATCGAGTCAACATGTCAGCGAAGAAGGCAGTCATCTGCTCTTGTACAGTAGCCTGCTGCGCGATGATTGCATCCTACTACTCTCGTATGTGACGGAGTTCGCGCTCATCCAGTCGACTGTCGTAGTGACGGAATCGATCCATCCACTTAATAGTGCAAATTGATCCTCGGAGAGACCTCGACTGGCAAGAGGCGAAGCGCGTGAGGTCCTCGTGGCATGCTGTGTGCCCTCGTCATCATCGTCGTTGTCCTCTTCCTCTTCCTCTTCCTCGAATGGCAAAGTAGATGGTCCCGAGGCCGGGTCGAACCCCTTTGTTTCAGTCACCCATTGTCCATTTTTCTTAACTATTTTCATGCGTTTAAGTGTGGTGGAATTAATGGTGTTGGAGGGACGGGGTTTGATGAATACTTCATCGAGAAGAGAAATTTCAAAATGTTGAGAAATTTTGGTTAAAAGCAAGCCATATGGGAGCACTTTGGCGACGCGTGAGGAGTGAATGAACTGCATGAGATCTAATGCAATGGTCGGGAAGTCCACTTGCCGACCAACTAGAAATGAGTCGAGGAGAAAAAGATCAAACTTGTTTGCTTCATCCCGATGCCCCTTTCGGGGTAAAATCACGTTGGCGATGATATTTTGTAAAATCACAAGCGTCGGTCAGGTCATAGCCCTCCACTGTAGGGTGGGTTTTGTGCACAATTTTTGAACATTACACGATTCAAGTTCAAGGATGCTATGAATAAGAGGTTTCAAAACCGTGATTTGAACATTTTTGATCAAACATGTAATGTCGGCATCCCGAGAAGGAAAAGTCATGTTTTGATAAAATTCTCGCATTAACCGCGGATAAATGTTTTCCTCTATAGTGCAAACAGATGTCCAATCCATGTTCATGATAAATTCCTCTACTCTAAATGCAGGGGCGTCGAAAGTAAAATAGGTTAAATCAACATTTTTACCAGCTAAGATGGGTGCCTTTGCAAAGAGATTCGTCGGCGTCTCGGGTTCGAGATCCATATCTTCTTCCTCAGATGATTGAGATGGGAGTCGATGCCTAACCGTTTGCTTCGACCGTGGGAGGTTGACATTTAAAAAAAAAGAATTAGGGGATTTTCGAAAATAATGGTTTAAAGAAAATGGGATTTTCGATACTTTGGATAGGAATATTTGAATGTATGATTAGGAGTGTAGAAAAACTATGTAATGTAGTAGTATAATGGATTAAAAGTTGGGATTTGAACGAAAGCAAGGGGAGAAGTAAGATTTGAAAATTAGGGCTCAGAATGGTTGAGCGAAGTCGATGTAAAGCTAAAATTTCGATTGAAATTGAGTCAATATTTGATTGAAAAGCGATTGAGGGGAAAATATGAGGAGAATGGAGTTGGATTGAAGATTTTGGTGAGAGGAGTTCAAAAGGTTGAGAGAAAATGGAGAAGGAAAGAGGAGAAATCGCGATTAAAAATTGAAAAAGAACGATACCGGAAGTCCGCTATTTATACCAGACATTCTCTATAAAATGCAAGAAAAAATAAAAATGTTCTGTCTTACCGGACGCTGGATACCGGACGTCCACTACATTTTTTTTTTTTTGAAATTGAATATAAGAAAATATAGTAGGATATAATTGTGAAAATTATTTTTAAAAAAATATATATGGAGAAACTTACAATTTTGAAAATCATTTTAGTTCAATAAGACCCAAACTTCGTCTAATGGTTGAGAAACGATCGAGTGCAAGGGGTTTTGTGAAAATATTTAAGTGAGATATCGCCGTTTTGAACATTATCTCTAAGAAAGTGATGTCGTATTTCAATGTTCTTAGTTCGAGAATGTAAAATGGGATTCTTGAATAAGTTTATGGCACAAGTGTTGTCACACATGATTGGAACATGATCATAGGATAGATGGAAGTCGCTTGGGGTTTGTTTCATCCATAGCACCTGAACACAACAACTTGCGGTAGAAATATATTCGGCTTCGACGTAGACAAAGCAACGGAGTTTTGTTTCTTGCCAAACCACAAAACCAAAGTGAAACCAAGAAAGTGACAAGTGTCGCTAGTGCTTTTTCGATCAACTTGACAATCGGCCCAATCGGCATCCAAGTAACTAAGTAAATCAAAGTGAGTTAATTTAGGATACCAAAGTCCTAAGTTTTGAGTCCTACTAAGGTATCGAAAAAAAAATATTCCAACTTTGAGGTGGGATTCTTTAGGATTTGATTGAAAACGAGCACATAAGCATACACTAAACATAATATCGGGTCTACTTACGATTAAGTAAAGAAGAGATCCGATCATACCTCGATATTTGGTGATGTCGACGGAAATGTCTTGATCATCTTTGTCAAGTTTTATGGAAGTGCTTAACCGATTTCCACTTCAAGCCACTCCAAAGGATGATCCGACATGTCTAGCTCTGATAACAAGTTGTTACGTGTTTTTGTTTGAAAGCGCGTAACTAGTATGTGAATAGGTAAAGCAGAAGGATCGACTTTGTGTAATTTACCTATGTTTACAAATTAATATATATAGGATTCTTCGAGGTATCCTTGTCTTCCTTTAATGATTCAATTCGACGTGAAACGGCCCTCGTAGATGATAATTGTTATGAGGAAAAAAATATTTGACGTCCTTTTATTCATGGCATAAGGCCTTTAAATAGAAAATGCAAACATAGGTTGTTGTACCTCCATGGAATGACTGGGAAATAAAAGGAATGGCAGATAAAAAATAAATAAATAAATAAAAGGAAGTGATGAAACTTCCTAAACACAACCATAACAATTAAAGGAAAAGAGTAAACTGCCTAATGGTCTGAATTCTTCTCTCACGTAGTAATTAAAGAATATATTCCTTCAATATCTTCCATAAAACATCCCACCTATGAACTGCCCTTGCAGTGCACGTATCATTGAATGCTCTTGATTAAGGCTTATCCTAATTCACATAGAGATATAAGGAGTTGATTTGATTAAGCATGACTGATCTAAACTCGAGATAGGTAAATTAATTAATTTAGAAAAATTCGATCGGATACACATAATTAATTGTTATCGAAATTTGGTAATTGAGATTAACGAGATGGCTATGGTAAACTCATGAATCCTAATACTTTAATCATCATATAAGAAACCCAACTTTCCGCTTATGCATATTTTTATTGTTTTAGTATATTTAGAGTTTTTATTATGAAAATCAAAAAGTACTTTTAATTATTTTCAATAGTTAGGAATAATTAAATCAACGATTAGATAGTAGTTTCTATGGAAATGATCATTTGAATTTTAAAGTCCATTTTATTATTTATTCATGATATCATATACTTGCGATACGTAAAATTCACAACGTTTAGCAAAAGATTTATGTTTTTATCCTTAAAAGGCAATCACACCACCAGATTAAATGAGTAAGGTTAGAATTATGGGAACCGAACCAGCAATATCTATCTTTATCGACACCAAACAATATGTTTACAAGGTACATGATGTCGTCTTATTACAATTTGTAGTACAATAATAATCATTTGTACTAGACTCAAAAAACCACGCGTCTTTTAATAAAATAAATTTATACTAGAGTCTAGACTCAAAAAACTTTCATGCTCTTTAACTAAACATCTCCGTAAAATCAATATTACAAAATCTATTTTACCATAAAATGAAGCTCAAACAATCCCTTCATATCATTGGAAAAACCTTTGTAGTGTATAATTGTTTATGTTGTGTGGTAAAGAAATAAGAACTTGAAGCGATTTTTTGAAATTGCTTTTATTATATACTTTAAGTTTACTGGAGAAAGAATTATTTTCTCGTGTAAAACAACTTCAACGTGCCAATAATTCTATCATTAAAGTGGAGAGAGTGTTCACAGATTTATTTGGGCGAATCTAATTTGTCTGTGAACTTGATCTCAGTATTCATTTTCTTAAATATACCATTTTGACTAGATTAAGGGTCGAATTATTTTTAAAACATACTTTTAAATGAATCATATCACTATGTCTATGAGTACTATTATGTAATAACACCACATATACTAAACACCATGATATATAGACCATACATCCAAGGGAGGATCGAGATTATTTTTCTTGTAGGGTCAAAAATGAGAATTCAAAAATGTTCAGGTAAAAAAAAAATGTGGGTCCTTTGGGTCCGCCCCTGCATACATCTACACTACTATGTATGTTCTTTTATATTAGGTTTAATAGCACAAAACGTCCATATGTTTGGCATATAGTGTGCAAAACGTCTATACGTTTCAATTTTTTGCATTTTCACTCTTATTTCGACGTTTCATTGCGGGAAACGTCATTTTCACCTATTTTTAATATAAAATGACTAATATACCCTCCTATATAAACAAAACAAAAAAGAAAAAAAA
>CAIGRF010067589.1:17823-30090 GCA_903798235.1 Fraxinus ornus | reverse complement strand
TGGACTGATTTGCATTTTAAAAAACGTTTTGGAGCATATTTCAATTTATTCTTTATTTTTCTTTTTTCTTTTTATTTATATAGGAGGGTATAATGATCATTTCATGTTAAAAATTGGTGAAAATGACGTTTTGCGCAAGAAAATGCAAAGGTAGGGACGTTATGCACCAAAAAATCAAACGTAGTGACGTTTTCCACAAAAATCCGTCATAGGTAGGGACGTTTTGCGCCAATTACCCTTAATTTTTTTATACTACATATTTAAAATAATATTGGACAATCGATTTGCACAATGCTTAATCAAAATTGGTAAGAGAACCGAACTTTATATAGAGGATGACTTCATCAACTTACCAAATAAGATAGTTATAGCATATGACGATATTGAAACTTCAAGTGTGTGGCTGGGAACCAGCTCTACCACCACCACCACCACCGTTAATGCGGATGTGAGATGGTTTGAATGGTGGTGGGGTCTGGTGGTTTAGATGGTGGATGGAGGATAAGGCTGAAGGAGAAGAAGAGGACTGATGGTTTGAATATTTTAATAATGTTTTTGAACTTATTTGCACTTTTTAAAAAGTTTGGGAGCATAATTGTAATTGTAATTTAATTGTAATTTTTTTTGTTTTATTTAAATATTATGGTATATTGATCATTTTACATTTAAAAATAGTGAAAATGATATTTTCCGCAATGAAACGTTGAAATAAGAACGAAATGCAAAAAGAATTGAAATATAATGACGTTTTACACAATAAGTGTCAAACTTATGGACGTTCTGTGCTATTGAGCAAGTACAAACAAGTTTGAAACATAAGACGTATTCCGCATTAAGTGTCAAACGTAGGGACGTTTTGTGCTTAAGCCTTTTAATAAGGCTTTTAGACTCACTTGAACTTTTTAAAAAGTTTGGGAGTATAATTACAATTTATTTTTTATTTTATTTTATTTTATTTAAATTTGAAGGTATATTGGTCATTTTACACTGAAAAATAATGAAAATGACGTTTTCCACACTGAAACGTTGAAATAAAGGCGAAAATGTAAAAAAAAATGAAACGTTTGGACGTTTTGTGCTAATAAGCCACATTATCAACTTTTTGACAAAAAAGTTAGGAAAATCAATCATGCTCAGTGTACAGTGTTGGAAGACATGTTATCATCAGACAATTTTAATAACAACTTATTTTTTTCACCAACAATTTTTTGTCAATTCATATATTGTCAATAGTATTTTCAGCCAACATTGTACAAATGGCAAGAAAAATTGCACCAATAATCTCTAATGACTTTGGTAACAATTTGACTTTCAACAAGTTGTCGATAAGGTTGTTCTCATTTGTTTAATTTTAAAATATTGCCAGTCCCAAGTTCGAGTGGATAAAAAACTTCCACTCCGCAATTAAAAGGTCAGGCTTCTCTCTTTTCTTTTTACTTTTTTGAAAAAAAATCATAATAATACCATTTACAAATATAACAAATTTGAAAAAATTAAATGTAAATCAAACATAAAAAATAAACAAGAGAAAAGGAAGATAATTATATATATAAAAAAAATAGAGCAGGGATCAAGGCTAAAATTGTAAACTTGGCGCCGGTTCAGGTTCAACTCTTTCCTTGACTTCGACCCGGTTTGAGAACTGTCGGTCCACTTACTGGAAGATATTTTTCTAGAAACAGCAAAAAATTACATTAAAAAAAAGAAGAAGAAATATCAGCCCACAAAACCCAAAACCCTACTTAAAACTTGGACCTCCATTTCGCAATCCCCACGGTTCCAGAGAGAGAGAGAGAGAGAGAGTGAACTCTTTTATCTTCTTCCCCCACACACCTCCCCTGCCCCTACTCCTACCTCTGCCTCTGCCTCCGCCTCCGCCTCCGCCTCGCATGGATTATTGATCAGTATAATTTGGATAATAATTATGGCCAATATAAAGTCGAATAGCAATCGACAGAATTCTAGAAAAAGTAATCAGGAGTGTGGAACTGGGATGAATTGTAATGGAAATTATAGTTGCAAGAGTAAGAGTATGGATAAGAAAAGAAAAAGAAAGCTTCAGCACCAGCTTTTCATGAATGAAGATGATTACAGGCTACGGCTTCAGGAGGTTTTGTACTCTCCAGAGCACATTCTCACTAAAATTTTCCGAAAGGACGGCCCGCCCCTTGGGAATGAATTCGATTCCCTTCCTTCAAATGCTTTTCTCTGCAAGAAGAAAGGTACTGTATTGATGCACGTCTAATATTGATTCTAAAAGTGACGTTGAGTTATGTAGTTGAATTGTATTGGTTGCATTTCTATTGGATTTGTTTATGCGTGTTCTCTGCATTAATTGTTCTCTGTGATGATTCTTGTAGACTAGTGTTTTTACATGCTTTTATTTAGTGTTATCTTGGAGGGTGTTAAATGACGAGTGTACTAATTGTAGAAAATAACCCAATTAGCTTGGGGGCGAATCCTTTTGGGTTTCAAAACCTTCAGACGGTGGTACTACTTTAACTGGAAAGAAGAAAATAGGGGGAAGGTAATATATTTATAAACATGTAATAAAAAGAATAACTATTTGGTGTTGCCAACAGCATTTATCCTTAGGCTGCCGGAGATATTTGGTCTTGTTTAAGTTATTAGGGGAGTAGTGGCAGGCTGTAGTTGTATGAATTTTAACTATCTTGCATACCTTATCATGTCCAGGAAATTTAGTTGAGAAACCGTAAAAATGAAAAATTGCAAATTTCTAACTGCTTTCTATTTTTATTTTATTTATTTATTTATTTTTTTAATTTCCTGGACTTATGAGTGGGTTGCAGAGGTAGATGCCTAACGTTGATTGTTAATGCCTAATCTTTGACTGGTTAGCGAAATCTGCAGGCATGTGATCCACCAGTTTGGCTTAAATTCCTGGTGAAAATATTCAGTAGCTCAAACAACATCTGTATAGTTAATACAAATTGATTTTTCATAATCAGTTTTCAAAATCACTTAATATCTTTAGCATCATTATTTTCTTTTCCTGGTCAAGACGGGGGGTTTTAGATAGTGTAATCATGTGAGGGGGAATATTTGAAGGTAGGTTAGCAGAATTGGAATATTTCCTGTATCTTTGCTCAGCAGACTGCTAAATATTGGTTTTCTTAAATTCTGAGACAATTATTTCCTATATGACAAACATTTAAAATAGTTCCTCCTTTTTGTGCCAAAATCACCTGTGTATCAAGAGAAAGAAAGTGGGATTCGGAGGCTCTGACTGAAACTCAAATCATAAGGTCCCAACTCCATCTGTGCTATCTACGTTTTAGTTCTTCTGCTTACTGTGTTTTCTTTTACTTACCTGAACGCATTTGGCATACTGCCACTTACTCTCACCCCAATCCCCCAACCCACCAATACTTATACGCCCATCCATATTCTTCTGTGTTTGTGTAATCATATGCACGCATGTATGTACATCTGTTTATTTTTTATTTTTATTTATAAATTTGTATTTACATGTACCTACAAAATTTCTGGTGCTTTGCTCTTTTATGGCCAGGTCCTACAAAGTGTCATCATACTTCTGAAGAGAATTTACAAGTCTATAAAAGAAGAAAGGTAGGAAGGATAAAATTGATTGAAAATTTTAGGCACATGAGATGGGTATTGCTTAAATTATGCCGGGATTTTATCATTTCTTACATTTCTATTGTATTTTGTATGTTTCCTTGCATACCACCTTGGATTACCAGGGTTGTTCTGAGAATAGTGCTCCAACACTGCAGCATGGCATGGGTAAAGGCTTGATGACTGATACGGGTGCTCCAGCAAAGAAAAGTGGTAGGAGTAAAGGTTTAATATCTCAAAAGGGTGCTCCTATGAAGAAACATGGCATTGGCAAAGGTTTGATGAGAGTTTGGCAGATGACAAATACTGAGGCTAGAGATTTTCCTTCTTATGGTATTTCCAGTGAGAGCCTCATCCAACAGAAGAAAAATAGTTATCAGCAACGGCAAAATATTCTGGTTAGCTAACTAATTATCCTTTTTGAAGTTCATTTATCTCAAATATATATCGTTTTCTTTGGTTTATGAAGCCAATTGAACATTTGATGTTGCAAATCTTTATTTTTATGGGATTGCCGGAAAAGACACTAATAGTTAGTCTTCTATGAGCAGAGAAAATTATCAAACAAAGAACAGGCTAAGAGGAAGATTCCCCCAAGTAGAAAGGTAAAACGAGTTCTATCTATTCTACTTGTCAGAAGAAGGATATCTGGATTCTTTACTTTAAGTTAGTATCTGGATTTGGCATGCTGTAATTTTAGGTGGAGTACCAGAAAGTTGAAAAGCGAAATCGTAAAGAAAAATGTGAACTTGCTCTGGATGGAGAGAGATGTCTGGAAAATTCAAAACACTTTTCAATGCTAATAGATGATGAGGAACTGGAGTTAAGAGAATTACAAGCGGGACCAAATCCATTAACTTGCTCTGCGCACTTTACAACCAATGGATCACATGGTTGTTCGCTTTGCAAAGGTTAGTTACTTTGTTTTCTTCCCCAATATTGTTTTGTTAATTACTTTGTTTTCTTCCCCATTATTATTTTGTTCTATTATTCTCAATGAAAGCTGGATAATTTTTTTCCCTGAAACTAAACAAAACTTAAAACAGATTTGTAGAAAATAGCTAGAGTGCACTTGGTAGTACTTCGCATTGTCCTTCTAATAATGTTGTATAATTTTATAGATTTGCTAGCCAAGTTCCCTCCAAATGCTGTCACAATGAGGCCTCCCTTCTATGTGCAACCATGGGATTCCTCTCCGGAGCTTGTCAAGAAACTTTTCAAGGTATAGAAACGTGCTGTTCTATTCTGGTCCTGGAAGTGCTTAAAGTGATGGGTCTGTTACACATTATAGTCAACAGTTGACTATTGATGGCAGACAATGGTTTCAAATTTGCTTATTTCTATAATCAAGTATCTTGCTCTTAAAAATCTCAGTATTTTGTAAATTGTGAGAAAGCTTTTCATGCTACATATATATTAATGAGCTTTCTATTTCATACGTATCTAGCAAAATCTAGTCATATATATGCATGCTAGATTCTTGTTAAGGAGTAAAAAGAATGCTGGATGGATGAAGGAAGAATGTTATGGTGCCTATTTATAAGAATCTGGGTGATTTTCAAGATTGTATGAAATAACGAGGTATTTGTTCATGAGCTGTATATAGCACAACCTAGTCATATATATGCACGATATATTCGCTTTAGTCATGGATAACTTATTAGACATATTCGAGATCGGGATCCTTGGTGTATGTTACTGATGGCATAGTTTATATCATAAGATATAGAAAGAGTTAAATCGGGATCCTTGGTGTATGTTACTGATGGCATAGTGATCCATTAAATTTTGGAGTACATTGAAATCTAAAGGGTTTAGGTTATGTAGGACCTAGACATAGTGCGTAGAACGGCACTTTAGTAATAGTAAAAATAATGCTATAATGGATCACTATAGAAGATCTTGTCTCATTAAGTAATTGTTTTAAGTATTTAGGTTCGATTATAAACAATGAACGAGTAGCTGAAGAGGATGTGATACATAGGATTAACATGAATTAGATAAAATGAAGAATGTTATAGGAATTCTTTCACACGTGAAAATCCCGATAAGTTTGAAATGATAGTTCTATAGAAGAATGATTAGACCTGCAACCTATGTTGTATCGAGTGTTGGGCTATTAAAGGACAAGAAATTCATAAAATGAAAGTAGTGGAAACGAGGATGCTTAGATGGTTATGTAGTAATGCTAGAATTGATAAGATAATAAATGAAAATAATCGTCAACAAGTAGTGGTACACTGTGCAAGGATAAATAAAGGGAATGACATTTATTATGGTTGCAACATGGCTTGAGTAGACCTAAAGAAGAGACTCTAGTTTATCAGAGTGGTGTGATGTTAGTAGAATGTATTTGAAGTGGGAAAGTAGACCAATACCATCATGGTTGTTGTGGTTGCTAAGATTTAGTTGCTTTGTACCAACTAGACGGAGTGGTGAAAAATGATTTATGTAGTCGATCCCAAGGAATAGGGCTTGGTTTGTTGTTCGTGTTGTTTGTTTATATTTACATTATTGCTTTATTGTAATAATAAGGTCTATTACCTTTCAAAAAAAAAAATTGTAATAATAAGGTCTGTTTTGGCAAAGTTAAATGGCAATTCCCAAAAAACGTACTTCCGGATAAAAAAGGTGTACTCGTAAAAATATTTGGAAAAGGAAAGGATATGGGACAGCGTTAAGGAGTTCCATTTGATATCCAAAAGCTGCTTAGCAACAATCGGACAAGTGGGAAATGTTGGGGCGAACAAGAAAGGTTTGGGTAGAGCCAGTCTATCCAAATCCTTTTTATTTGAAGTGAAAAAAAATGCCTTTGCAGCATCAACATGACACTTAAGAGGCAGTAATATTAGATTAGACTAGACTCTGCATGCCATTCTTTTCTAGACATAATTGGTTCCTTATTATTAATTGTCCTAAAATATGACTTTGTGCCATTCTTTGATGAGTATCACTTATTTTTTATGCAGGTCTTCCATTTTCTTTGTACTTGTGCTGTATATTGTGGCTCCTTATTATTTTCTGTCCTAAATTACGACTTTGTGCCATTCTTTGCTAAGTATCACTTATTTGTTATGCAGGTATTCCATTTTCTTTGTACTAATGCTATAAAAATTGCTGTATGTTCATTCACCTTAGATGAGTTTGCGCAAGCATTTCATGATAAGTTATGCTCACATATTTTTCCATTTTCTTTGTACTTATGCTATAAAAATTGATGTATGTTCATTCACCTTAGATGAGTTTGCGCAAGCATTTCATGATAAGGTATGCTCACATATTAATGCAATGCTTTTCTATTCTTGATCTTATATGGATTATTCAGGTTTGCCGATTTTTTACTACTTTTGATTCCCTTTTCTTCTTGTTTTGGTATTCAGGACTCCCTGTTGCTTGGGCAAGTACATGTGGCCCTTCTCAAACTTCTTGTATCTGATATTGAGCAGGACCTAAGCAGAGGATTTTTGCCTCATGCAAGCAAAAATCGCAGGTTCTTGGCTTTACTGCACTCGGTAAGTACAAGAATATGTAGACATAATAAATCTATAGTGACGTATGCATTTGTACACTTCATTTTGTTTCTTTTTATAGAGGTACAAGTATACACGTTTCTGTCTTCATATAATTTGCTCCTGATTTTTCTGTGTCCTACTTTAAGAGGCAAATCTGCTGGCATTTCTATATTATACAATTAATAGTTGTTAAGGTTGTGGAGATGGGAGGTTGACAAAGAATTTTTGATCTATTTTGTTTGCTTTTTGCTAAGCATAATATTCAACTTCTCCTTTAACGTGTTTGATAGGCTGGCCGTTGTTGTGCAGCCTATCAATATCAAGTAAAAAAATCAAGAAAGTTAGGTCTCGAAATCTGTAATTTGTGTAGTTTCTATGATCCATTTTCACCAGTTCATATTTGCGTCTTATTTAAATAATTCATTGACATCTAAGATCAAGAAGATATGATTCATATTGGCGAATTGATGTTATGACTAGTAATTTAAACGTCCCTTGAAGAATCCAAGGTATTATATACATGCATATGGGATGCCTACATTTGAAAAATTCAAGATAATTTTCACTCTATTTATTATTTAGAACAAAGTTTCCTTGGCGCAAAAGCGGAATTGAAATTCTTGAAATCATAAAGAAGTTCAACAAACACGAAAATTTGAAGATAATAATTTTATTATAATGAATTGGTCATTGAAATAATTACACAGTCTTTGTTTGTAAAATAATCTCCTAATCATAATAGCTAAAGGAAAATAAGTAATTAAAGCCTAAAAGGAAAAATAATAACAATTCCTATTCTAAACAAGAAATAAAGTCCTATTACAACAAGAAATAATTCTTAGTCCTATTTGTGATAGGATTGTCTTGCATCAATCTTGCCCACTTGAAAAAAATTGTCCTTGAATTTGGTTTGAGAAGAGAATCACGTTGTAAGAATTCAAATTTAGCTTGGACTCAAGGAAAAATTTTAGCTACTTGTTTCCGTTTTGTCGACTCGTTGAAGTGACCCAACATTCATAGCAGTTAATATCTTTAAATTTTTGTCAACTGCATCTTTGAACCTATCCATCATTCGTTCCAAATTTTAGACCAAGGGTGATAATTTTGCAATCGTCCAATCGTTGCGAGGATGCCACTACTATCAAATGTGGCGATCAACTAAGGGTAAAATCTTGCTCTGATATCCATTTTGGTGTGAAAGGGAAATTGAAATTCTTGGAACAAGAATAAAGTTGAATTAAATTGAAAATTTGCAAAGAAATAAATGTAAAGAATTGTTACAAAGCCAATGTCTATAGTTTAAGGAAGATAAGTAATTATTATTATTATATAAAAGAAAAAGTAATAAAAAACCTAAAAGACTTAAAATCCCAAATCTAAACAAGAAATAAAATTCTATTACAAGAAGAAATAATTCCCAGTATAATTGTCCTACATCATTCCTATTCATGACATAATGGTTAGATACTTAGATTCATTAGATTATGTGTAGGAAAGATTTTTACATCGAGCTATGATTTTCTTGATGGTAACTACATTTGTGTTCTTTGTTCTCAATCTTGTTGTGAGGTGCAAATTTGGTGATTGAGAAACTCATCTGAGATTCGAACATTATTATCTATCAGGTATAGTTGAATAAGGTCAGTGGTTAGTTCATGTGTTTAGTCATCATTAAAAAAATAAAATGAAAAAAATGCCTTGTCTCGTACATATTTAAGGCTGGCAACCCTCTTCTTCCACTTGCTAGGGCCATTTCTAAAGTTAAATCCCAAAAACTTATACCATACATGATGAGCGTGTTAGACTGGATTTAGGGAACAAGTTGTCCTAAGCATGCTGTTTTGTTCTGGGACAGGAAAAACAATAACGAAAGACAAACTAAGCCTTACCCCCAATGGTTTTGTTTTAGGTATGTTAAATTTTTAAGCCATTGTCTCATGCTTTCTTTGCAGTGGAAGTCCACTTTATAGAGTGGAAGCATTGGCATATAGAAAATAGAGGACTGGAGATCCTATGAAGTATCTTTGAGTTATTCACATCTGAGAAAATATGTGCTTGAATAATTACTTAAATTACACCATGAATGCCATAAAGGTAATGGATTTCCTCGTTAAACTGAAGAAACCCTCATCTTTATGATATAACATTATTAACAGTCATGTTAAAATTGATTGGCTTAATTAATTGACGAGAATCAGCAGCTCAACTGGTACTTAAATGGGATGAGCACGTGAGAAAGTGTTTTACTTACCAAAGAGAAACAGAAAGATTTTCTGGAACCAAGTAAACTTAATAGTCTTTGCATGCTGCACTCTTTACCTTTATCGTGGGCCATGTGTAGATCTTTGATGATAGTGATTATGCGGGGCCTTGGCTTGGAATTAATGCATAGTCGGTGGCATGCCAGATACGATAGTTCATGTTTTTGGATAAATGTCTATAAACGTCTCTCTGTATCTGTGCCCCTTCCCGATCCTCCTATCCTATGCATCTGGAGGCAAAATTCTGTGCCACTCATATTTGAGAACAAATTCTTGACCATCTATTCTTTGTCATTTGGCAGGTTGAAGTTCAAGACTTTGTACTAGGCTTCTGGCAGAAGTCACTGAACCTCCTGACATGGACAGAAATATTACGTCAGGTGTTGGTTGCTGCTGGTTTTGGTTCTAAACTCGGAGTGGCACCTAAGGGAGCTCTCAACAAGGTATTCAAGTTTTTGATATGCACGCTTCACCTTTTAACTTTCATAATGGTCTGTCATGCCTTCACTTCAAATGTAACACTGGATTGAATGGAATGAACAATAAGGATTCATGCAGCTAACCCAAATTTACTAGGAATTAGTTTTTTTTTTTTTTGTGCCCCATGCTCCAAAGTTTTATTTCATAACAGCTCATAGCACATGGTTTAGTAGGCCTCTTTTTCTATCTCTTTCCCTGCTGATGGTGCCCGCCAGGTAGCATTCTCCAAGTGGCAGGGCCTTGCTTTTGGTGCTTGTCATTGTGTACGCATGCATACATTATATGAATGGTTTGTTCTGTTGCACATAGGATATGTGGCCTTGTTAATGTGTCTACACAAAGGGTAGTAGATCATTACATGAGATTATGATTGTTAATAACGCTTGAGAGAGAAGCAATTTACACAATTGACTCGTCAAGTTCAGCTTGGTTGGTTGGTTTGCACGGTTCTCATGTGCTTATTTGCTTCTTCTTGTTCTGTAGGAAGTCAATCTTATGGCAAAGTATGGCTTAAATTCTGGAACATTGAAGGGTGAACTGTTCAGTACTTTGCTGACCCAAGGAAGCAGTGGAATGCAAGTCTCAGAATTGGCAAAATCTTCATCTGTAAGTTTGCATATTCTTGAATTAAGAGAGGAGAATATTCATTTTAGTATTTAGATGATAATATTCATTTTAGCGTTAGTTCAACCCACTGAGTTTCAAATTTCGATGTAATTCTCCATTGCTTACGAATATTTGTTTTGTTCTGAAGATTGTTGAATTGAATCTTGTGGATACTACCCATGACCTAGAGAATCTAGTACACTCGGCTCTCTCAAGTGACATTACATTATTTGAAAAGATTTCTTCTTCTGGATATCGTCTTCGAATCAATGCAACCACAAAAGAAGAAGAAGTATGTCCTTCTGATTGTGAAGACTTTGGGAGTGTTGACGAGATTTCTGCAGTCAGTGGTGGATCCAACAATGCGGATGATTCCAAGTCTGAGTCCATGGATTCCAGTCCAGCTAGACTTAAGCAAGATTATTGTAAAAGTAAGAATAATACGTTGACAGTGTACAATGAAATTGATGAGAGCCACCCAGGAGAAGTGTGGTTGTTAGGTTTAATGGAAGGTGAATATTCAGATTTAAGCATCGAAGAGAAGTTGAATGCTTTAGCTGCATTGACTGATCTGCTTAGTGCTGGATCCAGTATCAGAACAGAGGTAATACACCTTGTTGTTTTTCAGTTTCTTCTTTCCCTCAGTCATGCTTGTGTCTTCCCCTATTTCTTGGTAGTATGATATGACTTTATCATTCTACCCACCGATCTTATTTATTTTTACATTATTTAAGTTATATTGGTTATGTATGTGTTATAGCTCAAATATTTATACTGATGTGAGGCTGATGCTCAATGTAGTAGCTAATAAAGTATAAATATTTTTTTTTTTTGTGAACTATGTATTTACCAGATCATTGTTTGATGATGAATTGGAGGCATTTACTTTTGGTTTTAGTATGGTGAATGAATGATGAGTTAAAATTGGAAGGAAGTGAAAATAGCAATTTGGATAATTTAACTCAAAACAGTCAAATAATTTCTTAGATTCTGTGATAACTGAGTTGATATGATGACTTAGAGGTGAATGAAAATTTTCATTGAGTTACAGGAGTGTTACCGATCTTAGTTGACTTGGTTGAGTCAACTAAACAACAGGTGGACTTTTTGGCTTAAAATTAGATTTAGTAATCTGTTAAAGACTTTGATCATTCTTTTGGTGGAGTTTGAGTTCAACACGTTCACTCTGTTCAAGAATGCGAAGTCTATTTTACATATGTAAACTTCTTTTAGCCAACATTGCTGTTTAAGTTTCTAAATCACTAGTATGAAGAGACACTATCAGAATACCATACGTCGCATCTGAGCTCGAATGAGCTTTTGGCAAGCTGAATTTGAAGTGCGCTCAAGCGACTTTATAAGTTACCGTGCTCCTGTTTGTTTTTAAAAAAATTATTAGTTTAATAAATATATGTTCGAGCTTGGCTTTTTCTTTTTTTTTTTTTTTATAGGTAATCAGATAATTTTATTATAAATAAAGAATACACAGAGGGAGTATTATCATTTCAAAAAAGAAAGAAAAAATATAAAATTAGGCAGTCTTTCTATAGGATTACTAGCCGTGGCATTAAACCAAGTAAACAAAGATAGATAAAATAATTCTCTAATCTGGTTCTGTGATCCGTGTTTGGTTTTCAAAACATCGGTTGTTCCTTTCCCTCCATACACCATACAATGCATCTCGGGATAAGATTCCATACAAGCTTGCTATCCTTATCGCGTAGCTTCCTCTTCCATGTCCACAACACGTCTATGTTTAGGCAACACTTAATCTATATGTTGAGAAGTCAGAATACTAATCCATAGCC
>CAIGRF010067589.1:0-14325 GCA_903798235.1 Fraxinus ornus | reverse complement strand
TATCTTATCCAACTCTTCCATATCTAAAAGACACTAAACTTTATGAGAATTCACATTGCCCACCACCTACTCATTCCACCTCTTTAAATCCCTTTTTAATGCCTTCAACTTCTGATCCAACACATAATTGGGAGATCCTCGAAAATCGTAAGAGGCCCACCAAGTTCGTACTCGCTCCCCAAAGCCTTCTATTTTTAACATCTTCTCAAATCTAAAAGGCCTTAATCCACGACCCATCGTATTCCCAGATAACAATATAGGGAAATGATCAGAGTAAGTCCTCCCAAGTCTCATCTAAATAATATCTGAGTACTTAGCATCTCACTCTCCACTAACTAGGAATCAGTCTATATGAGATAGCACAAGTCGGTCCCGATTAGATGACCAAGTAAAGTCTCCCCCAATCATAGGCATATCCACCAACATATTCTCCCTAATAAAATCTGAAAATTCCTCCATAACCCCAATTAGTCTCCTACCACTCGACCTTTCAGTAGGAAATCGAACCATGTTAAAATCACCCCCAAAGCATGTTGGGAAATTCCACCATGCCATCATACCAGTCCACTCATTCCACAAGCCCCCTCTACTCTCATCAGCATTAGGACCATAAACTCCTGTAAACATCCAATGAAATCCATCCCCAACATTTTTAAGCGAGAGCGATATCGAGTATGACCCTACACTAACATCCTCCATATCAAAGACTCTAGTGTCCATGACTATCACACCTCCAGATGCCCCCGATGACCCCAAAAACTAATATCCAACATGTTGGCTCCCATAAGCTACTAACCACAACACTCGAGACAAACTCCAACTTAGTTTCTTGCAAGCAAACAAGGTCCGCCCTCCATTCTTTTAATAAATTTCGAACGCCTAATATTTTTCAGGCTCGTTAAGCCCCCTCACATTCTAGCTAATTAGTTTTGGAATCATTTTAATGCTCCGTCGTCTCATCCCTCCCCAACAATTCTTTCCTAACCTCGCCACCCTTAACATCATAATTTACTGACCATTCGAGCCGCTTAAGTTCACGAACACCCTTCCTTCTTGCTTTACCTCCTTCTATGCTCATCCCCTGCCACCTATTAGCCTCCAACTCCTTAAATAATTGCAAGAGTCTACTTTCATATCCATCGCAAGATACACCAACCAATTTACTAAAGTCCTGGATTTTTTGAAGGACCCAATTTGAGGGTTTGGGTCCAGCCTCAATCGCATTCACCTTCATTGTTTCGTCTGCGGGACAACACTCCAAAGGGTTGAATGAATATCCCTCCGCTTCGTCCACATGTACAACATCATTGACAGTCTCCCCCTTCTGGCCATCATCTACCCACAACACTAAAGCTTTCTCAATCCCTAACTCTTTTACTTTTAGGGACTTAGAGTGCCTTCTGTTATATGTGTTCCCAACCATAGTCACACGTCGCATCGTGGTCTTTCGGACTATCGAAGCTGATCCCTCTACCAAAACATGTGCCGTCTCTTGCTCAACTGAGAATAATCCATCTGTCGATGGAGTCGTGTCCATCGCGTCTAGTGTAGCCGTATCCATGATCACCATTTTCTGCTCCCCTTCCTTACACATCGGGATCACCCTCCGATATGATGCGGACACCGAGTCTTTAACATCTGTAACCAACTCTACCACTTCGACCCCATCATCGCCTCCGGAATACACTATTCTAGTCCGTGCCTGATACTTGCAATTAGGCTTAATCATCCCCTACTGGACTTTATAGTGGTCTACATTCGTTGATAGCTCCTTAGGACCCACTCGCTATTTGTTTTTCATTAGCTAGGGACTCATCCATGCCAACCCCACACTTATGACAACAAAATATCCTGGAACCCGCCTTAGGCCCACATCCTACTAGCCTGATTAACTCATCCAGCTCTTCTTTCAACACTTGGACTCTGGCCCTTATTTCAGCATTGTTTAATAAACCACCCTGTGAACCTTCTGCGAATGTCTCCATAGTCTTAGACACCTTAGGATGACCGTCATATCATTTCGCACTAGCCCCCGTTGATCAACTTTATGTGATGTCTGTAAGTTTGTTGTAACTTCGGCATAAGTCATCCCTTGTCGATTTTTTTCATCAATCACTCGACGTTTAGTCTTATCTACAACGACAAATGAATCAACTTCTTTAAACACCCGTGAAATCGATGTTCATACCTCTCCATTCACACCTTCCGGCATCATCACAACTCCTTTCTGATGCCTCTCTTCATACTGTGCTATTGTCAAGTACCTGCCACGGCAGTTCGCACAACGTTGTGCCAGAAAAGCTCTTGATGACTTATTGAACTTGGAAACAAAACCCTCCAACTTACTAGCCACTCTCAACTTATTCACCATATTCACCATCCAAAGTGCCCCGAACCTCCCCATATAGATTGCGTTCGACATCCTCGAACCCCACTCTATTATCCCAACGGTACCTGATTCGTTAACAGACACTGCAAACTCCTTCGCCTCAATCCTAAATTGCCGATTGAATACCGTACCATATGATTCTGTCCACATTTTCCTTTGATTGTGTATAGAAGACACATCTGATAGCGAAATAGGCATGCTGGTTGATCTAGGCTCCGCGTGCTGATATTTCAGGTTCTCCGGCGGCGGCGGCGCGTGGTCCACACGTGCCAGCAGGTGTGCCGCAGGAGCTTCGCCACTGGCCCACCGACGTCGGAATGTTCTACACATACCGCTGGTAAGGCGCGTCTCCCTCATAGATGGCGGGGCCTCGGGAAATCTGGGTTTGAATCCCAGATCGTTCCAATCGTCGATCTCTTTCAACCTTCCTTCCACCATGTTTGCCAATGCCCAGTGTCTTCATGTCTACCCAGTACGTCTCGTCTCTGGCTCTTGTGTCTGTTCGAGCGGCGGTGCTAGGGTTTCCACCTAGGGCCTTCACCTGCGGGTGTGGATGAATATGTGGCATGAGTCCGGTAGTGGGTGGTTTACCGGACGACGCATGATCGTCGCCGGCGTCGACCGGAATAGGTGGTTGTTGGGTGGTGGTAAGTGGCTGGTTAGGTGTTGGTTGGATTATTTGGGGTTGGGGGGAGCTCCATCACGGACCAAAAAGAAAAAAATTTCAAATACATTGGTAGATGGCTGAGATTCAAACCCGGGTCACCAGCGACAGTGGCCTCTTTCTCCGAATGCTGGTAGAGCTTGGCTTGTTACTCTGGATTTAATGTTGAGCAGCTCGGGCTGTTTATAGCGGAATTAAAATGATGAATTGAAGTTCTGCAATAGTAGTGAATGAAACATACATCAACAAATTTAGTCGTCAACTATTCTGGTCAAAACTTAAATAAATGTGCTCGAGTGCTATCTATAAATGTTATATCTATTTTGCACGAATATACTTTTCCCAAGAAAGCTTTTGTTTCTAGATTACCTTTGTGGAGGTTTCATGGAATTGGTCTTCCTTGACTGCTTGAAACTAGAAATGTCATTAGTTGGATAATTACGATGCTGGAAAGAATAAAGTTAAAATATAAAATTTATGCCACTTTACGGGGAAAAAAAATAACTTGCCTAGTTGGGCCTTTTCTTTAGACAAATTTGTTTGCTGTTTGTTGCCATGACTTATGGGTGGTTGCACAGACTGTCATTTTGTAATAAATGTTGGATATGTTTATTTGGTTTCTAGATTTGATCATATAAGCATCTCTCTTGCTTATTAAGAGATGGGAATTCATGATTAAATTCTATCAGTTGCGGATGTGTTATATGAGTTATCGTTTGGTTACTGTCACTCTTTATCGCAGGATTTCTTGGCACCTATACTCAACGTTGAATGCTCTCCAAACATCAATCATTATGCTTCTGGTGGAAAAATAAAGCGATCAACAGTGAAACAATGTAAACCTGGGCTAATAGTAGGCGGTGGTGGACAAATGGTTAGTAACAATGACGTGAGTACATCAGATCAGCCAATCGATTCATTAGTTCCTCTATCAAAGATTGGTAGCAAGGGAAAAGATGGCAACACGAGGAAGGACGCTAAAGAAATGAAAGCAAAGGACTATTTACACCCCATGCAGTCTATCTTTCTGGGTTCCGATCGTAGATACAATAGATACTGGATTTTCTTGGGCCCTTGTGATGAATTTGATCCCGGCCACAAGAGGATTTATTTTGAATCTTCTGAAGATGGTCATTGGGAGGTGATTGATACTCAAGAGGTAAACTTTGTCTGGTTTTGTGTTCTTAACATACTTAATTCTTACTTAAATGTTGGAATTTGGTTTTTAACTCTGCTTGTCTCTGATAAATCTGGTTTCAGGCTTTGTGCACTTTGTTATCGACCCTGGACCATCGCGGTGCCCGGGAGGCTCGCCTTCTAGCATCCTTGGAGAAACAGAAATCATTTCTTTGCCAAGTGATGTCCAGTATGCCAAATGCTGGTAGAATCAGGCAGCTCACTATATTTGATCAATCTGAACAGAATACATCTAGAGAAGATAGTTCATCTCCGGTGTCTGATGTAGACAACCAATTGAGCCTGTGCGAAATGCAAAATGATCTTCCCTCTTCTACTGTTGCTATAGTTCCTGAAGTCGGGAAGAAAGGAGAACAGAAAGACCAATGGAGCCGTTCCCAAGCGTTTGGCTTGTGGATATGGAAGTCATTTTATTTAGAACTCAACTCTGTTAAAAATGGGAAGAGGGCATATATTGACTCACTCAGAAGATGTGAACATTGTCATGACCTCTATTGGAGAGATGAGAAGCATTGTAAGGTTTGCCATACCACATTTGAGCTTGATTTTGACTTAGAAGAAAGATATGCCGTTCATTCTGCAGTATGTCAGGACAGTACAAATATTAACAAAGTTCATAAACAAAGGGTACTGTCATCCCAGTTGCAAGCTATCAAAGCTGCAATTTATGCAATTGAGGTGAGTTGTTGTATAGCTAAGCTTTAAAATATTTCATACTTACACGCATATAGCATAAATATGCTTCTCTTTTCTGGTCTTTTAACTTGTTCAAGATTGTGTGTTTATTGAATATTTCTAAGCATGCTTCTTTTGGTGATGATGTTTTTATGTTGTGCATACTGTAAACATCAATTTAGTTTGCTTGCCTTTTTTTTTTTTTTTTTGGGGAAACCAACCTCTACATGAATTCTGTTCATTTCTTAAATGGGTTGCTCTTAACTGTTGAAGCACAAGTCGTGGTTAGAAGTTTTCACCTTGCAGCAATGTGGCACGCATCTCATATTTTATGGCATCCTTTCAATGAATAGGAAATAATGGATTTGTAGCAGGGTTAAGATCACCTGGTTAACTTGACCTTGGCATTTCAATAGGCAATTAAAAATGCATGAATGATGCATATGGTACTACATAAGTGGTATGAACCACATAGCTGCATTGGCACTATATGAAATAACACTTGATGCCTTTTATTTTAGACTGTCATCGTGTTAGAAACCCAGATATTTAAATTGCAGACAGGAATATTTTATGGTTGAGTGGGAGGATGAAGACTAAAGTGTTAGCGTTATAGCAAAATGAAAGCATAAATACTTATAGCTGTTAGGCACGAATTTACCTTTGGCATTTCAGGAGGGATAAATCCTGTTTAGACATTTCTTAATAATTGCAGGGTAGATTCAGTGCCTAAAAAATTATAGGTTATATAACCATAGAAAGTGTTGTTGCCATAGGGGAACAGTTGAAACAACTCTGGGAAAAGAGAATTTTAGTTGAATTTTTCTGGTTCTATGATATGGATTGTTTTCTCAGTTATCTTGGACTAACATTTTCTTTCTACTTGCAGACAGTTCTGCCCGACGAAGCCTTTTTGTGGCCTTGGAAAAAATCTGCTCATAATCTTTGGGTCAATAGGTTACGACGAACCTCGAGTTTGGCAGAGTTTTTGCAGGTGATGAAAATTGCATGTCTGTTATTTTGTGTTTGATTATTGCTGGTTCACTTATCTAGAGGCTGATATTAATACTCTCTCTCATCTGCTTTTACAAATGCTTTAGGTTCTTGCTGATTTTATCAGTGCTATCAATGAGGACTGGTTTTATCAATTAAATGACGACTTGAGTCTTAGTTATCTCCTGGATCAAATATTTGCAAGCTTCCCATCCATGCCACAAACATCATCTGCAGTCGCACTTTGGTTGGTAAAATTGGATTTGTTGGTTGCCCCTTATATCAAAAGAGTTCAGGCTAAAAATAAATCTCGATATGTTGACTGATAAAAGGTACATGGTTTCATTAATCTGAGTCACATGTGAATGGCGCTTCCATTTTGCAATATCCCCCCCTACAAGTTTTGGACTATTTAGTTTCAACATAACATGGTTAATTTTAAGAGCATCATGTTCTTTTGGATTTTATTATTATTTGATAGTGAATGAAGTAGATGTTATCATTGTCTTCTCGTCTCTTTCGATTCTCAGTTATATTTACCGCTGTGGGAACTATACCAAATCTTGTTCCAACCATTCATTTGAACTCTATATTTGAATACACAGTCCTGTTTACTCTACTATTAAAAGATGTGAAATCCTAGATAAGTAACTAAATATTTGAATTGACCTCCTCTCAGATGTAGTGCTATCTAGTTTTCATGTTTCAAGTGTCTGGTGCCAAATTGCATCTGCAGTTTTTTGTTTTATTGATTTTGTATAATTATAGATTGATAAATGTATGAAGGGTAAATTGGATTTTAGTAGTGTAAGGTACAAGGAAGAAACCCATACAATAAGTAGAAACAAAAGAAGACCAGTAGTTTCAACTAGACGGTTGTGTGTAACTACAGGCAAGTGCAAAAGTGGTATAATATACAAACTTTTGCTGCATAAATTTCCGAGAAAGTTAGCTGTCCATAAAGTTTCGATACCCACTTGATCATCCTTCCGAAGATAAAATAGGAACTGTATCTTTCATTTTGCCCCTTCTGTTTTTCTGTTTATGTACAAGACTGAAATTTTCTTTCATACCAGGTACCTGTCCCTAATCAGTAGACAATTTCCTGGCAAATCGTAGATAAAGAGAAGTATACGCATCAGCTCTTGGTAACTCTTGACTGCCTGAGGTAGCATAATCTCATAGTCATCACCATACAATCAAGTTGACAGTTACAAAGTGAAACTTGCAGACTTTCTTTATTTCTTTGTAAAGAGAGAGACAGAATCATATGATATTTAGTCCTAAAGCCAAAGGGGGACACCTTTATACGAGTCACTTAGCTCTGCTCGTTTTCGTCCATTGTTGGACTCCAGTCAAGTTCTTGTTAATGTAAAGCTTTTGATAGGTTTCCTTTTTCTTTGCCCCATAAATTCATTTTTGTTACTCTATCATTCGCCTGTGATTGTTTACAGTAGTAGGTTGAACTTTGTTGTTCCCTGTGGGAAGGAACACTGTAAAATAAATAAACTATTGTTACTGTTTATCAGCATTATGATGGATTTGGGGCTGGTTATGCATTTTCAATTTCATGTCTCTTTGTTTGATCAATTAGTGAGTTCTTGGATGTTAATGAACAAAATTGGTTGAACATGTGCAACTAAGGTCCACGGCTATCATTATTTGAAAGTTCAAACAAATTAGGGGTTGTTCTCTTTATGTTTCACTTTTGTGTTTTGAGTTTCGAATTCATTTTGAGTTTTGTGTTTTGAGTGTCCATTTTGAGATTGTTGAAAATATGTTATTTTTGGCATTTTAAAAAATTATTTTCTAAAATTTAAGAACCGAAAACCCGTTCTTCCCCATGTCTCTCTCTCTCTCTTCCCCATTTTTCGAAAGACGCTGCCGTGGTGGCTAAAAATGGTTGGGTTGCGGTGGGTTTTTTCTTCCTGTTATCGATCTACAGTCCTTTATGTATTTTTTTTTTTTTGGCAGCGGAGGTTTAGGGTGGTGGCGTGGTGCAGGCGCCGCGTTTTTGTTGTGGTGACGGCGGTTGGTGGTGGTATGGTGTGGGTGACGATGGTGTTGGTTTTGCTGCAATGAGTTTGGGTGCGGTGCAGATGGCGATGGTGGTGGTTGAAAACATATAAAACGCGTTTTGAAAATTTTGGATTGATTTTAACTGAAAACACTCAAAACAACAAATTGTATTTTTGAGTTTTCTTTGTAAATTTTATTCTTGTATTCAAAAATACGTTTTCGAAAATAAGAAAGAGAATGTCTTTTCACTGTTTTGATTTTTCAAAACAGAAAACGGGTTGAAAACGACAAAAAGAACGGCCCCTTAGTTTCTTTATTAGAATCGGTTGGTTAAATCAGTTTTTGACAGTAAGCATATAAATACAACAGAGGTACACTTGTTTTCTTATTTTCACCATATCACCACTAGATTAAATCGTTGAAATAAACTCGAGTATTACGATCCATATCCATACCCTTTTGACTTCTTGATTTATTCAAACTAAACAAAATGTTAATATGTAAAATAAAATAAAATATTCGTAACGGCATTGCAAAGGAAAGAGTCAATAAAGAAAGAAAAGGCACAAAATCAGAGAACTAAAAAAAATCTACAGTCTTTCCTGAAATAAATTATAAGTTAATGCATTTTAAGTTTCTGAAGAAAGAGTTCGCGGTCAAAATTCCCAAGTTCGAACGTCAGCAGAAAACTCGTTTAACCGTGACGACCATCACCTCCGTGCCCTCCCGTGCTTCCACCTTGCTGTTCAGCACTTCCACTGCTTACTGCATTGCTGCGTCCAAAATCAGGAAAGCCTCTGCCTCCAGCACCATGAGGCTCGCCTTGTAGCATGGTAATCCCACTGCTTCCTCCCGAGCTAATCCCAAGTTGGCTATGGAAGAATTGTTGTTGATGTGCTGGAAATTGCTGTTGGCCGTATATGGGGGCTCGTGCAGCCATAATTAATTGAGGTGTCATCTGTTGAGGTTGCTGGTGCTGCATGTAATGTGCACCAGGCTGCGAAATCCCTCCCGCAGGATACTGCAAAACATCAACAATGAGTGTGACCACAAACAAGGTTGTACCAGTTGTCTTGGAACACTATGCAATAACAACATAACTAGTATTCTGCAGGAGTAACAATAAAAATTGATACGAATTGAGAAGGAAAGGGGGATATTAGAATTGTTAAAAATAGCTATTTACAATAAAAGACATAGGATCCAGCAACATTACCAGTTTACTGAACATCCAGCATCTATGCAAAAGTTTGTTATGAATTAAGTCCTAACCACAAGTTCCGAAACCCTAATAATCAAGTAGAAATTTGAAAGACGCAAAGCAAACAAATTTATAGTGGTTCACCCTCAATTTATATCATGCTTGCACAGGACTCCCTCAACTCTGTATTTTCCTTTCATGTTTAATCCCATGACATTTACGAATAGATTAATCATGAGAGGTTATAGCGATTAATCTTTAGTCGCCCTTGGGACATTCACTGGCAGCAGGCATTGGTCAACCACCTTCAGCAGGTTTTGATTTGCCTTTTCTTTTGCCATTCAGTCCTCCACTTTATTCATAGATAGAGCTTTTCTTTTTTTACTCCCCATTTTATTTAACCGAAACTGCATTCCTCACACTTGTTGATTGAACATTTTCTATGAAATATCTCTTTTAGGAAAATTTAAGTATGGGAATTTGTTACTCTAGTTAGATACTGCAAGGGGGGTCCTGCACGAACATTGCTATGATTTCGTGCTTGGTCCATGTATCGAGGAATCAAATATATATGATCTATTTTGAAGGTGTACTTCCGACATGAAGTACAAGCTGTACTGAAAAAGAACTCCTTTACATAATAGGTAGTCCTGATGCAGAATATGAATGCCCAATATACCTCCAACAAAAGTGAACTATATAATTAAACTCAATACTGACCAACATTAGACATTTTATCCTTGGCATATCATATGATGTAGAACCTCTTTGCTACCAAGAACAGGGTTACCTGCGAATGCGTGCCAAGTGGTTGAGGTTGTGAATCTGCAATAGAAGCAAGGTACATCAAGTTTCTCTGTAGCCTAGCTTGGTTCCTGCCAAGTGAGGAGACAGCCAACAAATAAACCACATTTCTAAAAGGTGGCCAATCTTAACAATTTGCACTGCACTAAATCAAATAAGCACGTTTCTTAGAACGCATTATCCAAAAAAGAGTAAGATGTAGCATCAACCTACATTAGGATCAAAATTAATTTATTGAATCCAAAACTTGTCATTGTGGACAATGTAAAATCCACATAGATGAAGACAGGTTTTCTATCGTCTTTTTATTTTTCCAGAGGGTGGAAGGTTTTCTTCCCCACCCCCAAAACACACATAAAATTAAATTTGCACAAGACTAGGTGATCCGACTATGACCAATTATGTTGTCTCCTGACTGATTTCTCTAAATTTATTCTCGAAAAGAAGATTTATTCATGTATTAGGAGGATGTTTATTTGTTCATAGCATCGACACTAAAATGAACAATACCTTTGTAACTGTATATATGAAAACAATATAAATTTAATGCAACTAGAATAGATTTTTAGGCCATCAATTATTTAAAATTGTTCATTCTACTCGGTTTGGAAAGAGAATTAACTGAATAAATCTTCTCACCATCCAATGTTCATAATAATTCCATATCAATGAACCCTTCCCAGAAATCTTGAAACCATTAATGTGTATTTCTTTTCATAGCCATATTTTGGAGAGAGAGAATAGACGAATAATTATACCAAATAATAAGACATCTGCTATAGTTTAGATGAGAAGGCAAGAGAATTAAAAAATCAAAAAAAAAAAAAAAAGGTACTGTACTCACTCTGCACATTCACTAACTTTACCCGAGTTTTGGCTTTCGACAATCTTCAGAATCAGTGACTTGTTCTCATCCAGATACTGCATATAATACATAATTGATTACCAAAAATAAAAACAATAAAACATATTTAGCACGCTATACAAGAATGGCATTTGGCCTGGGGACAGTTGCTGAAATTTAGCACATTGCATTCACATGGTCCATTAATCGAAACCACTACAGGATTTAGGCTATATATTGAAGCCACTGGGGGAATGATGCAAGGAAAACTATGGTTCTATATTTTGAAATATGAAAAAGAAGTTGTCAAAGCCTGTAATGCTGACTACCAAAAAAGCAATTATGCGAATGCTTAGACAAATTAAATAGCCTTGTAGCTTCTGAAACTGCAACCATGAAAACCTTTTGCAACACTGCTAGTGACACAACATTGACATTGTGATCAGTACAGCAAACGAAAAATATTATAGATGTATGGCTATAGGGATATTTATAGACGAGAAGGGATATCTTCTGTAGAGTAGGTCCTATATATTGTTCGGTGTTGAGTGAAGGAGCCCTAAGCCATCATAGTTGATTCATTGATTTGCTCGACATTGTTCGTAGTGCAATTGGGACCTATCAGACCTTTGACCGGGATCTGACCTTGGGTTTTCTTAGCACTCTTTGCTTGATATTTTTTTAAAGCAGTCAGCAGTGTCCACCTTTGACACACTCTTGTTGCCAAGTGGCTTAGTTCGTAGAGTGTATTACGTACGTTTTAAGCATGTTAATAATAATAACCAGTGTTCAAAAAGCGAGGGAAACACAAAAGATCAGTGAATAGAGGTTTTGGTCCTGAACTAGGGTACTCCAAAGTTTAAACAAGGCGTATGATAACACAGAGCATGAAAATGGTCTCATGAAAATAAAATCAGTCGTTTTATTAATTCATTGCTCCAAAACTTCTTGGATTATATTTCGTGGAGATCAAGTCATATATCCCTCCCAAGTTTGTATTCTAATACTATTTTCTTATTAATATATATTCCACCTGCAGGGTGGGTTTGATTAAAAAAAAAAGGAAAAAGAAGAAGCAAGGGAAAACAAAATAGAGTTAGTTGCATATCAAATTTTCTGCACGAGAACTTTTTTTTTTTGAATCATTCCCATGATTATCCAACATAAAGAGTAGTTATATCAGAAGACAAATACAATTATTGAATGATAGCAATGAATGAAATCAGGAACAAAAGAAGAAAAAGAAAATCTCTCAATTTCTATTGAAGAAAAAAGAAAGGAAAAAAATGCCGCCCCTGTTTGGTGGGGGATTGATTGATTTTTAATATAAGTCAAAGTCAAGACTTAATTTCAATCGCTTATTTTCATCCAAACATTTCCTCAAATTATCAAAATCTACTCAAAACATGATTTTATCCACCACAAAACCAGAAAAGGCACAAACCAACCTTCCTTCTTTCTGTCAAAAGGAAGACACGATCTTTCAACATATATACCATAGAAGACATCAACCTAACCCTAATTTTCATGAGCTACAGGAATGCCCTTCCAAATTATGGAGTTCACCACAAAGTAAAGCATTACTTTATCACGAGATTTTTTTTTTTTAACCAACAGAAGCAAATAAATAAACAAGAACTTTAAATCCAAATACAAGATTACTGAAATTGCCTCTTCGGAGATGTTAATGAAGTGTCAAATCAAAACAAAAGGGCAATAAGGCAACTCTATATTCAGCAACAACCAGTAGAACATTTCAAGAAACCAGACAAAACTTCCTACATATATAAATTAACCTAAAAACCTCACCACAAAGAGAGCGCAAATGTTTGGAAAACCCACCAAAAAAAAAAAAACTTGATAATACCAAGAAAAAATTACAGGATACTAACTACAAATTTTCAATGAGTGAAAGTGAAGGTGACCTGGGTATGCCAATCAGGGTGAATGACGGAATGCCCTAAAGAATAAAAATGTGCATACAGAGAAGCAGAAAAGAGGAAGAGGAAAAATTACCTGTTGAATATGATCAGTAGTGACGTTGCTGGGATAATAGGCTGCCATCATGGGCTGCATCTGCATCAGGTGCTGCTGCATGCCTTTCTTTTATACCCAGTAACTCACCCACAAGCTCTATTCCGCTCTATAAATATCAGCTCGTTGTTTCTGCAAGTTTGACTGTGATAAACATGTGTGTACAGTACAACTGAGAAAGCACAGCAAAAATTGAAAGAAATGGCCCCCGCCGTTTTGGTTTTATTCGTTTTCTTACAAAACTTCGCTTGGGTTCAACAGTGACGCCTCAAGTAAACAAGACAAACACACTTTTGTACAAATCCTACAAACCAACAAAAATATATCAATTATTTTACTTGCAGATATGATCTGAAATTCAAATCAAGGAACACATGCATCTATTAATTTATCCACGCAAAAATTCTGTACACGTACCAGAGTCCAAAATATATATTAGTGTGTATACCATTATACTTAGCCAAGGAAATTATTAAAAATAATGAAATCATCTAAGCACTGTCCCGTTTGACTCATATTATTTTAAATTATAAATTTTGAAAAAGTATTTCTTTTTAAAATATATGATTGAAAAGGAAATAAAAATTTTCGAATTTTTCTGTAATATTATTTTATGAAATATTGTATGATTGAAAAGAATGGGAAAAAAATAATTTTTTTGGGAAATGGAGCCAAACAAATGCAGGTGTGTGACTGTGTGAGAGAGAGAGAGAGATGAATCTGCGGCAAGAAAATGGTTCTTCTTATGGGTTAATGGTCTGTCTCTGACTCTATACAAAAGTAGGTCACGTGATGAATCTATTGTATAGTACACAGTTTATCATGCAAAAAGATTTGGTCCTTAAGCCAGCCGCCACCGTCCAAACGCAGAGGATGCTTGGCGTCATTTCATCTTTCGAGGAAATGGTTATTTCACGCGATTCTGGTCGTCGTGGACTTCAGTTGCTTTATGGATGGTCAAAGGTTGAGTGTGTTAACACACTCAGTGATTTCGTCTAGGTTTTAGGTGTACTTTGTGGTCTCGAATTTTAAGGGGGAGGCATTTGTTGGAAGAGGGGAGGTGTAGGTTAAGGTCGTGGTCTTCGCACGTCATCGTTTAGGCAGATGTTATTATCCTCGTTAAATCCTTGTTTGAGCTCCAAATTTTACAAAAAATAATAATAATAATAATAAATTTGTAATAGTAATTTGTTAAAAAATGCGTGATTAAAAAGTACCAAAAAAATAATAATTTTATATATAAATTATTTTATTGGAATGATGTGTGAATAAAAATAAATTTTTATATAATGAGATTTAAACATGGCCTAAATTATGGGTGTGTTTGACCCACGTTATTATGAAAGAATGTATTCTGAAATAGTAGATTAATAAAGAATGTGTGATTGAAAAAAAAAAGGAAAAATTATTGATGTGATAGAAAATATTAATTTATTGAAAAATGTGTGATTGAAAATGAGTAGAAGAATGAGAATAAAATTTTTAATGAGTACCAAACACGGGCA
>CAIGRF010067575.1:54530-70828 GCA_903798235.1 Fraxinus ornus | reverse complement strand
TGAATCCGCATATGATATTTGACATGCACTTGAAGTCACTCATATTGGCACTTGTAAAGTTAAAGAAACAAAAATTAATATGTTAGTCAAAGAATTTGAAAATTTCTTTATGAAATAAGATGGATATATTGTTGATATGATTACTCGTTTATTAATATTGTAAATGGTCTAAAAGGATTTGATCATAAATTTACTAACGGTGGATTTGTAAGCAAAAAGCTTAGGCCGCTCTCGGAGGAATGGAGCCCTTTAAGGATGTTGATAGAGAACACCAAGGATGTGAATACGTATCCCTTGGAAGAACTCTATGGAACATTGATGACCTACGAATTTAACAATGTCAAAATCAAGGAGAAGACAAGGAAAAACAAAGAAGAATAAAAGGAGGCTCCTAAACGCCATATTGTTCTAAAAGTGGCACTTGATGAAGGAACAATAAATAGCAACATAATCGATGAAGAGCTCGAAGACTTGGTCCTTTTTGTCAAAAAATGGAGAGGTTTTCGAAACAATCAAAAACTTCAAAAGAAGGAAGAAAATAATCATTTGCTATGATTGTGACAAACCCGATCACAAGATAACCGAGTGCCCAAATAAAAAGAAGATCTTCAAGAGGAAGGTACTCTAAGCAACATGGGATGAAAGCGACGATGATGATTGTGATGAATATGAAAGTCAAGAAAAAATTGCTAACAAGTGCTTCATGACAATCGATGATGAGGTACCATGAAAATGACAAACAAATGGTTCTTGGATAGCAGATGCTCAAACACATGACTGGAGATAAAACTTTACTATCAATTTCAAAAATAAGGATGGAGGCCATGTCACACTTGGAGCTAATTCAAAAGGTAAAATCATCGGAATAGGAAATATTGGTAATCATTTTTCCCCTTCCGTTGAAAATGTACTTTTGGTAGATAACCTCAAACATAATTTACTTTGTATTAGTCAATTATGTGATAAATGTTATAATATTAAATTCGATTCTTCCAAATTTCTTATTAAAGATGTTACATCAAAAGAGGTGATATTTATAGGAAGTCGTAGTAAAGATGTTTATATCATAAATATCGAAATTGAAAATAATGAAAAATGTCATTTAAGTTTGAAAGAAGATAATTGGTCATGGCATAGAAGATTGGTCATGTTAGCATGGACCTTCTGTAAAAAATCTCCAAAAGTTGTTTCGCCAAAGGATTACCAACTTTGAAGTTCGAGAAAGATAGAGTTTGTGATACTTGTCAATTTGGTAAATAAGTAAAAAGCTCCTTTAAACCTAAAGTATACTCTTCAACTACAAAATCATTGCAACTTCTCCACATGGATCTTTTCGGACTATTTAGGATCGCTAGCTTGGGCGGTAAACATTATGCTTTTGTAATTGTTGATGATTTTTTTAGATTTACTTGGGTCATATTTTTGAATTTAAAAGAATAAGCTCTAAAAGCTTTTAAGCATTTTTGTAAGAAAGTTCAAAACGAAAAGTGTTATACCATTACAATCATTAGAAATGACCATGGTNTTTTAAGCATTTTTGTAAAAAAGTTCAAAACGAAAAAGGTTATACCATTACAACCATTAGAAGTGACCATGGTGGAGAATTCGACAATGTTGACTTTGATAATTTTTGCAACGAAAATGGATATGAGCATAATTTCTCGGTTCCTAGAACTTCTCAACAAAATAGTGTAGTAGAAAGGAAGAACTGTACATTACAAGAAATGGCTAGAACCACGGTTAACGAGAATAGTTTACCAAAGTACTTTCGGGCCGAAATCGTAAATACCACTTGTTACATTGTAAATAGAGTTTTAGTTACTCGTAAGAAAACTAAAATTCCCTACGAACTTTGGAAAAATAAAATTTCCAATATTAGTTACTTTAAAGTTTTCGAATGCAAATACTTTATTTTGAATACAAAAGATAACTTGGGAAACTTCAATTCAAAATTCGATATCGGTATTTTTCTAGGATATTCACCGATTAGCAAAACTTATAGAGTTTTTAACAAAAGAACTCTATTCTTTGAAGAATCCGTGCATGTCACATTTGATGGAACTAACTCACTTGGTTGTGAGAAAGGTATTGATGATGATGTAGGTTTGGAAGCTCCATTAGAACAAATGAGCATTCAAGATCAAAACAAGGAAGTGCCTAATGAAGAACAAATGAAGGAGCCTAATGTTCAAGGAAGTGAAGAAAAATCAACCGAGGATCAAAGTGATCCCCCCGCTACCAAAGGAATGGAAATTTGTTCCATCTCATCCAAAAGAATTAATAATAGGCAATCCATCCATATGTATTACCATTAGATCCTCTCTTAGAAATCATCTGGAAGTTGTGCATTCATTTCGCAAATTGAACCCAAAATTTTTAAAGAAGTTGAATTTAATGAATTTTGGATCTAGGAATGCAAGAAGAACTAAATCAATTTGAAAGAAATTATGTTTGGGATTTAGTTACTAGACCAAATGATCAAAACGTAATTGGTACAAAATGGGTTTTTAGAAATAAACGAGATGAAAATAGAACAATTGTACGTTACAAGGTTAGATTGGTGGCCCAATGTTACAATTAAGAAGAAGACATCGATTACGAGGAAACCTTTGCGCTGGTTGCTAAATTAGAATACACTCGCATGTTTTTTGCTTTTGCTTGCCATAAAAATTTCACTTTTTATCAAATGGATGTCAAAAGTGAATTTCTAAATTGTTTAATTCAAGAAGAAGATTTTTGTAAAACAACCTCCCGGTTTTAAAGATCATAAAAATCCTGACTATGTTTTCAAATTTCATAAAGCTCTTTATGGTCTAAAACAAGCTCCTAGGGTTTGATACGAATGATTGAGCAAGTTTCTAATTTCAAATGGTGTTTTAATTGGAAAAGCGGATACCACTCTTTTTGTTAAAACTCACAAAAATGATATGATCATTGTTCAAATTTATGTTAATGATATTATATTTGGTGCCACTAATATTCGTCTATGTGAAGAATTCTCGAAGTGCATGAGCATGAAATCTGAGATGAGTATGATGTGAGAACTTAAATTCTTCTTAGGTCTCCAAATTAAGCAAACTTGTGATGGAATCTTCATCAATCAAAGTAAGTACATATTAGACATGCTCAAAAAGTTCGACATGGATTATTTGAAGCCAATGAACACCCCTATGAGCACATCCATAAAATTGGATAAGGATGAACAAGGTATGTCCGTTGATATAACAAAATATTGAGGTATAATCGGATCCCTTCTTTACTTAACCGCAACTAGACTCGATTTTATATTTAGTGTATGTCTATGTGCTAGATTTTAATCGAATCCTAAAGAATCACATCTTAAGGTCGTAAAACGAATCTTTAGATATCTTAGTGGTACTAGAACTTTAGGGGTTTGGTATCCTAAGGGCACTCACATTGATCTATTTAGCTATTCGGATGCTGATTGGGCCGGATGCACAATCGATCGTAAAAGCACTAGCGGAACATGTCACTTTTTAGTCTTTGCACTTGTATCATGGTTTAGCAAGAAATAAAATTCCGTTGCTTTGTCTATCGCCGATGCCGAATATATCTCGGCCGCAATTTGTTGTGCACGAGTTGTATGGATGAAACAAACTCTTAATGATTATTACTTATGCTTTTCTCATATCACCATCATGTATGATAACACTAGTGGTATCAACTTACCTAAAAGCCCTATTTTGTACTCGAGGATGAAATATATTGAAATTCGACATCACTTCCTTAGAGACCATGCTTAAAAAGATGATATTGTGCTAGAATTTATAAACACGAAAAACCAATTGGCCAATAACTTCACAAAACCTCTAGCTCATGATTGATTCTCACATCTTAGAATAGGTTTAGACATAATTGATGAAATTGAAGTACATGATTGAAACTACGTGCTCTTATATATTTCTATTTTTTTTAATCCATGTGCATTATATTAAAAAAAAAAAATATCATCTAGATGAGGAATCGGACGTCCGGATCGTCCGGACCAGCGTCCGGTTTGGTAGAAAACTATTCTGCCAAACTAGACATCCGGATGGCTGAACTGGACGTCCAGTTCAGCATCTGGGTAACAACCTTCTTTTTCTCTTCATTTTTCACCATTTCTCTCTCCAAATCTCTTCTCCATTACTCAATTCTTCCACTCAAATCACCAATTACTCCTTCAATCTCAAATACCTATTGCTTTTACATTTCTATTCCTTAAGAAAATTTTAATTTCATCCCCTACACTCCATTTTCACCCAAAATCTCAAACCCTAGACTTTCCACACACACTCTCGACTTTGAATCATGGCAAGCTCTAGAAGGAAGGGTAAAAGGCTCAAAAGCATGGTGAGGCACACTTCACCTTCTTCGTCCGATGAAGAATTCGATTTGGAACTCGAGGTGAGGCCAACCCATTCGAAAAATTACCCATTTTAATAGGTAAGAATGTTGATTTTGGAAATTTTACTATTGAAGCACCCGCATTTCATATTGAGGAACTTTTTGAAAATATGGATGGGTTTCCATTGCAACATTAGAAGAGCATGTATACCCGCGTCTCATGAAAGAATTTTACAAAAATATGTCAATTTCAAGTTCAGGTGACATTTCATGTTTAGTTAAAAACAAACATGTTGCTATAACCAAAAACCTCATTAGTGACATTTTGGAACTTGAAGTGTGTGAAACATAAATTTTTCTACACAAGGCGCATCCCATACTCGATGGCTATGATCCTACCGAAGCTTGTCGTCAAGTCACCAGGAAAAAAATTGAAAATATTGTCAAAGTGAGTGCACATTAATTGTCTCTTCCATGCAAGGTTTTAAAAAAAATAATTACAAATGTTATCCTACCCCAAAAAGGTCATCGAGATGAAGTTAGTTCATTTGATCTCTTCCTTCTCGATTCCTTTCTTGTCGGTAGGAAACTTGATTTCCCAACCATTGTATCAACACTTATAAAGCTTGTCCATTCGTCACGAAATGTTAAGGCTTTACCATATGGCAAGCTTCTCACAAAGATTTTCAAACACTTTCACGTGTCATTAGTGATGAAACATATGTCCAAATTAAACCCACCGATACTATCAACATCAAAATACTTAAACGCATAAATCACTAAAAAACATGGTCAATGGGTGGCACTTACCAAGGGATTCGACCGCACCTCAAGTCCATCGACTTTTTCCTTTAAGAGTGACGAAGATGACATACCAGAAGTCCATGTTTCTCCTCACGACATTCTAGGGTCCAATATCCCACATTCCTCGTGCAGTGGTTTTACGTTCACCAATGATCAATACAATGTGTTGAATGGCCACATTGACTCACTTACATCCTTAGTTGATGGTCTCGGGGGAATACTCCATCGGGTGCTAGCTCAACAGGAAGCCATTCAAGCTTAACAGATGATGATGCAGGCTTAGCAGAATGCCTTTTATGCCCAATTTTCTCTACCTCCTCCTCCAGAGTCCTAGTCTTAGTTCGAGCTCGCATTATCATGAATTTTATCTCTATTTACTTTACTATGGATATTTTCTCACATTTTTCTTCATGTTAACATTTTCTATTTGCTACATGTTGAATATTCTTTACCATATTNAACAACCTTCTTTTTCTCTTCATTTTTCACCATTTCTCTCTCCAAATCTCTTCTCCATTACTCAATTCTTCCACTCAAATCACCAATTACTCCTTCAATCTCAAATACCTATTGCTTTTACATTTCTATTCCTTAAGAAAATTTTAATTTCATCCCCTACACTCCATTTTCACCCAAAATCTCAAACCCTAGACTTTCCACACACACTCTCGACTTTGAATCATGGCAAGCTCTAGAAGGAAGGGTAAAAGGCTCAAAAGCATGGTGAGGCACACTTCACCTTCTTCGTCCGATGAAGAATTCGATTTGGAACTCGAGGTGAGGCCAACCCATTCGAAAAATTACCCATTTTAATAGGTAAGAATGTTGATTTTGGAAATTTTACTATTGAAGCACCCGCATTTCATATCGAGGAACTTTTTGAAAATATGGATGGGTTTCCATTGCAACATTAGAAGAGCATGTATACCCGCGTCTCATGAAAGAATTTTACAAAAGTATGTCAATTTCAAGTTCAGGTGACATTTCATGTTTAGTTAAAAACAAACATGTTGCTATAACCAAAAACCTCATTCGTGACATTTTGGAACTTGAAGTGTGTGAAACACAAATTTTTCTACACAAGGCGCATCCCATACTCGATGTCTATGATCCTACCGAAGCTTGTCGTCAAGTCACCAGGAAAAAAATTGAAAATATTGTCAAAGTGAGTGCACATCAATTGTCTCTTCCATGCAAGGTTTTAAAAAAAATAATTACAAATGTTATCCTACCCCAAAAAGGTCATCGAGATGAAGTTAGTTCATTTGATCTCTTCCTTCTCGATTCCTTTCTTGTCGGTAGGAAACTTGATTTCCCAACCATTGTATCAAGACTTATAAAGCTTGTCCATTCGTCACGAAATGTTAAGGCTTTACCATATGGCAAGCTTCTCACAAAGATTTTCAAACACTTTCACGTGTCATTAGTGATGAAACATATGTCCAAATTAAACCCACCGATACTATCAACATCAAAATACTTAAACGCATAAATCACTAAAAAACATGGTCAATGGGTGGCACTTACCAAGGGATTCGACCGCACCTCAAGTCCATCGACTTTTTCCTTTAAGAGTGACGAAGATGACATACCAGAAGTCCATGTTTCTCCTCACGACATTCTAGGGTCCAATATCCCACATTCCTCGTGCAGTGGTTTTACGTTCACCAATGATCAATACAATGTGTTGAATGGCCACATTGACTCACTTACATCCTTAGTTGATGGTCTCGGGGGAATACTCCATCGGGTGCTAGCTCAACAGGAAGCCATTCAAGCTTAACAGATGATGATGCAGGCTTAGCAGAATGCCTTTTATGCCCAATTTTCTCTACCTCCTCCTCCAGAGTCCTAGTCTTAGTTCGAGCTCACATTATCATGAATTTTATCTCTATTTACTTTACTATGGATATTTTCTCACATTTTTCTTCATGTTAACATTTTCTATTTGCTACATGTTGAATATTCTTTACCATATTGCTATTTCTCTTTGAGATTTTTTGTCTTATGTTTTGTTTTATCTTCTCATGTGTATTTCTCTACTTTCTGTTTTTTTTTGCTTATGTCAAAAGGGGAAAAACATATGAACGATGATATGCATGCTTAATGTGAACAAGAAAGAGGAAATTCTTGATCTATAAAACATAGGGGAAGAACATTGCAAGTGTATGAATCATATGAGATATTATTATTGCAAATCATCTATTGTTTGTCATAATAAAAAATGGGAAAATTGTTGACCTATGATCAAATCTTATGTTTTGATTATAACAAACAAACCATGCTTATCTCTAATATTTATCTGAATCTTCAAATGTTACATGTTGCGTCATTTTGAAATCGAGCACTAATGCCAAAACAAATAAAGACAAACTTTGCGTCATCTCAAAATCAAGCACTCGCGCCATATCAATCGAAGATATTGGAACTAGATGTCTTTAGCTCGTTTGTAAAGGTAAAACACTTTAATTCTTGGCAATGACACATTTAAAGCTCAAGTGATGAATTTCTTATGCACGATAAAAAATTCACTTCACTAAAACGGTTGCACAAAAACTATTTTTCAAAGGTAAGATTTAAAAAAATTAATTAACTTAAATACTATTAAACATCACTTACCTTGAAATATCAAGTAAAAATATCATGCAAAATCTACTGGCTGCAAACAGAACAAAAAAATGGTCTAGAAAACCTTCGGCGAACCGGACAGTAACTGTTGAATTTTCGACTGTTTTGACTATTTTTCAACGGCTATTTTTGGTCGTCTGGTACTATTCCGGACGTCTGGTTAGACAGAAAAGTTGGCGTTTTTCACTTCTTTAAATTCCAACTCATTTGCTATTCATTAACACAACAAGAAAGCAATAAAGTGATTTCTTTTGAGCAAATAGCATTAATTTCTCATCCTATTTATTATAATCAAATCATTTTGTTTTGAATTTTTTTTGATTAAATCAATTCTTGAAAATCATTCAACATATCAGAGTTTTTCAAAAACCTAACACTTGAGCTTCATTCATTCCTATCTATTAAAGTGTTAGCATATTTCTCTATTGGTACTTAATTGTAATCATATCATTTATTAAGAGAGAAGTTTCAATTTATAAATTCAATTTTCTTCAGATTGTGGGTCGTGTTGAGATCTCGGAAAGCTCAACGTTGTAAAAGGATTGATGCTCCTTGCTTGTAAGTCACCGGAAGCTTTGTAAAAGGGTTGGATTGCACAAGTCAATCAACATAGTGAAATTGACCTTACTCGTGCTGGAGAGCTTGGTAATGGAGGACGTAGATTATTGCGTTGGATTGAACCTCTATAATTATATCGTTTGCACTCTCTACCTTCTTTACTTATTGCCTTCATATTCATGTTTGCTATTTGAATTAATCTATCTTGTTATTACGTACTTGATTTGAAGTTAATTTTTCGAAAAAGTTTTAGAAACCAATTCACCCTTCCCCCCCTCTTGGTTAGCTATTCTTGGGCTTTCAATTATTCACAGTGAAAACTATTGGTAGTCGTCCTACGTGGCATACATGTGACAATTTGTTATTTGATATACTAGGCAATAAAAAAACTACAGCATTAATGTATCATATAATAAAATGTCACATGTATGCCACAAGAGCGACAGTTGGTAGACTTCATTATGAATAACATTATTCTTTTAATAAGCTGAAAACGTCAAAATTCTTTTAATCAAATTCAATTTTAGTCAAAATAGTAACAGCTCAAAATTATTAAGCCTTTGTTTGAGCCCCATTTCTTGAAAAAAAAAATGCATTATTGAATAGTGTTTTGACTCCATTTCAACCACAAATTCTTCAATAAAATAATGTTACATGCAAATAAAAAAATTCTTATTTTTTAACCACACATTTCCTATCAATACACTATTTAGAAATACATTTTTTTTTTACAAGAATGGGTCTCAAACAAGCCCTAAGCTTTTGGTCAAATAGAGAATTTAGACAAAAAACTTCAATTTTTATTTAGAAATACTCACTGTTCATGCTCGATTGCAATCCTTGTTGAACTAAATGTAATGAACAATATTATGTTATGGAACTTCAATTAAGCCCCTGTTTGATGGTTCATTATTTTTAGAAAATGAAGTTTTGAATAGTAATTTGTTAAAAAATATATGGTTAAAAAGGAAAAATTTTAGGTTTACGTGCAAAATATTTTATTTTGTAAATGTATGATTGAAGATGAGTATAAAAATTAAAGAGTTTTGAAATAATGATTGTCAAACAGTAAGTGTTGAACCCAATTACTAACTGTATGATTAATCTTTTTTGTTACATAAGAATGACCACACAATACTTATTTCGGTATTAACCAATGATTTCCGTATATAAATAACTAGAAACTTATCATGCGTTTTAATAGATGATCAAAATGAATAACAAAACATCAATAGCAACCATAAGAACTGCATTACCACCCGAGCTCAAATCACTTCCAAGGACAAAACGTTGATATATACCCCCAAAGATCCATATTCTTTAAGGGAACTTTAACAATGAACATGTTCCTTGTAGGTGCTGAATTGCTTTGATGTCATTCACGGGATAAAGTCACTACCCATTGATACTTAGATCGTGGTAGTCGAGCCTCCCAATACTAAATGGAATCGAAGTAGCCTATCATGGGTGCCTAATGCCGATAGATGAAGATGCGAGTAGTAAAAAAGTCGTCTCTCTAGGAGGAGTTTGGTGTTGAAGATGACTGAGAATGAGATGATCTAAGAGAGAAGAAGTATTTCTGTTCTCTTATATCTTCATTATTCTATGTTTTGCTTGTTGATGTTTTGTTGATGTTCTTGTTTCATATGTTCAAGCTCGATGCTTTATTTGTCAGTCATTTTATGATTTGATTTGTTTTGTTTTCGTTACGTATGTTGAGGAAAAATAAGGTCAGGACTAGCCTCATTTTTCGACTTTCTAATCTCTAGATTGCTAATAAAATAAAACATATTTATGTTAAATAAAAAGAAAAATGTGAAATTGGATTTTCAGCATAACAACACTAAATTAAAAACAAATTATGAACATGTGAATCAAAATGTATTTATTGTTGTTGGGTTTTGTAACCCAAATCTGGTCCAATTCAATCTAGGGTTTAGCTTTGTGGAGTATTGGGCTTGAAGATGTCAAAATAGGGTCCAAGAAGGAAAATAGGCGGATTGACGATGTTGGATGGACGCTCGCTTATCGCTTGAGTGAGAGGATCAAAATTGGAACAAGGAGTTTGACGCCCGCTTGTCGCTGAGATATCTCTCGAGCGATAGGCTGTCGTCCGCTTCTCGCTCGAGACGGGTCATAGATTTGTTTCCTTTTTCGATTTTACGCAATTTTTAACCTAGTTTCCATATTTTAGGTTAATTCTAGGGTTTGGACACATCTCCTATAAATAGTAGACTCTTCATTCGATTTTGTGTGCAAAAAAGAAAAAACAGAAGTTGTATTTACTCTCCATTGGTTGTTATTAATAAGATATTTAGTTCATATGCCAATTTCATCTTCTTGTTTATATTCTTTTAAATCTTATTCTTGTTTGTGCGATCTATAATTCATATCGTGCCATATCACTTCCTCGAATCTCTAACAAGTGGTATCATAACCAAGACTCAGCAATTCTGCAGAGCAAGGATTTGATTAGTTTGAGATTTTTTGTTATCGATGGCTACCATGAAGTATGATATTCTACTGTTGGATCGCAGTACAAGATTTTCATTGTGACAAGTGAAGATGAGAGCTATATTAGCGTAAATGGATTTGGATGATACTTTATTGGGATTTAATAAGATGCCCACAACTTGGACAACATAAGAGAAGCAACGGAAGGATCATAAGGCACTTTCGCAGATTGTCTTCATCTATCTAACAACATTCTTTAGGACGTCTTGAAGGAGAAGACAACAGCTACATTATGGTTGAAACTGGAGCAATTGTGCATGATCAAAAGTCTAAATAGAAAATTACATCTGAAGCAGAGGCTTTATTCTCATCGCATGGTAGAAGGCCGATCACTGGAAGATCATCTGATCGTGTTTAATGAGATTTGTCGCTGATTTGGAGACGTTAGAGGTAAAATATGATGAAGATGACTTGGCCTTAATCATGTTATGCTCTCTGCTTGGTTCATTTTCATCGTTTCGGGATATGATTCTGTACAGTTGTGACACACTCACCATTGAAGACGTGATGATGCCTTGTTCTTAAAGAAGAAGATGAAGCATTTGGTTGGAACTGGTTCCAGAGATGATAAATCTCTTGTGGTTTGTGGTGATCGGCGGAGAAGAAGTCAAGGGTAGGGTAAGGATAATTCAGCTGCAAATCATAGGAGGCAATCAGAGACTTCAGGTGACACAGATATTACAAAGGACTTTGTAAGTGAGGGAGATCTTTTGAGGACTCCTGACGTAGAATCCATGCTTAACGAGGAGTGCATTTTGGATACAGCTTGTGCATTTCATATGAGTCACAATCGAGATTTGTTTGAATCATATGAAATGGTGATGCAAGTTGTCGTTGTCATGAAAAACAATGAATCTTTTCAGGTAGCTGGTATTGTGATAGTCAGATTGAAGTTAGTGGATAAAACAATCAGAACAATTGGCCGGTTCGACATGTTCCAGACTTGAAGAAGAACGTCATCTCGCTGAGTACCCTAGATTCGATAGGGTACACATTCTTTGGTGTAGGTGGAGTCTTGAAGGTCCGGAAGGGTATCCGTGTTGTATTGGAGGGGAGGAGAAAGTCTAAGTTGTACATCTTGCAAGGTTGGGCAGAATCACTGAAGAAACATTAGCATAGGTTTGGTATTGTGGTAGATATATAGTTTGGTATAGTACCATTGAAAGTTGGATCTGGGTCTATTTTGGAGAATACTACCCTCTCGAGTTTAGGAGATATGGGTAATTCCACTTTGCCACCACAGTCTATGGTTCCATTGTATTCGACAACTTGGGAGAGGCCCATTGAAAATAGGTATGATGATACTGATCTGAATGTGTCTGCTTTTGGAGTTGTTGAAGGTGATGAGTTTAGTTAGGGGCCTTCAGTTAAAGCATTTAGTGGTGATTCTGCTATAGGGTGTGCTTCAACCCTATTTGATAAATTCTGAATTCATTGTGAATTTCTGAGAACTCGGGGGTTGGGTTCATTTGTATCCGTGTTTGGATATGGTGGAAGAGAAAGAGTATTTTTGAGTGTTGGAGAGGTTTGGTTCAAGTTGAAGAGTTCAGTTTGTTAGTTACAGTCGGACTTATTTTTCCAGGTGGAGAAATTTTGAAGCTTCGTTCGTTGCGTCGGAATTTGTGTCAAAGTGGAGATTGTTGGGTTTTGTGACCCAAATCTGGTCCAAATTGGGTCTAGTACTTCGCGTTGTGGAGTATTGGGTTTGAAGATGTCAAAATATGGTCCAAGAAGTAAAAAAAGTGGATTGACGGCGCTGGACGGACACCCGCTTATCGCTTGAAAGAGATGAGCAAAATTGGAAGAGGGAGTTCGTCGCCCACCTATCGCTGAGGAGGCCGCATATTTGTTTTCGTCACTAAACTTTGCAAAAAAATTCTACGGGGTCACTAAATTTTGCAAAAAGTTTCCCATGTGGATTCAGTGGCCATATGGGAACCTTTTTGCAAAGTTCGGTGGTGAATAAGGTGATTTTTAAAGTTCAGTGACTCCGTGGAAACCTTTTGCAAAATTTAGTGATGATTTGGGTGATTTTTAAAGATCAATGACCCCGTGGAAAACTTTTTGTAAAGTTCAGTGACCATTGAGGTTATTAACCCTTCAAAATATACATCTACATCTTTTACATGTCGAAATTTGAACAATTTTTCATTGTAGATAGGGATTGAGGATTGCACATGTCTCTACATTGTGTCTTACAGTACCACTTCTCCTATACCTGTAAGGTTTAACAGGGCCTTTAGTTCTTGATCGTCGTTGCCTAGTATGAGGTCAAACGACTTAATGTTGAACTATTGGGGAAAACACTTAGATATCAAGAAAATCTTGTGGGGAGGCCCAAGAGGCCTCTACCTCAGGTCCAGAATTTTTGAGGGCCCATTTTTTTGGTTTTTTTTTTTTTTTAAATTAACCTAAACACTTCAACTCTAGTCATTCACTTCCCTTCCCTGTGCTGTTTCCTCCACTGCTCCGCCACCACACCTCCACCTTTAGCCTTTCCTTCCTTGTGCCTGAATCTCCAGCGTCCTTCGACGTCTAGCGAGTTAGCGACCAGCGTCATCTCCGTCAGGTATCATTTCAAAATTCAAAAAAGTAAAAAAGCTTTTCTAATATTCTTATTTTGCAATATTATTTTTACCAAAATTTGTTGTTTTGATGATAAGTATGCACTGCCATATTGTTCTTATCTTAAGCTGAGAACATATGTGCTTGAATTTTGAACGAAAGCTTTGGTCTGTCATTCACCTATCATATATTGATTATTGAAGCATGACAACGGAAGACTTTGTTCTTCATGGTCAAATCCTAAATCCTACTTTTTTTCTTTTCCAAAACAAGTAGTAAGGACCATTTAACCAAATTTAAGGATGTCCAGTACTCTAGTTCATATTCAATCCTTAGTATTTAAGCGTCATTCATATTCAGTATTTTTAGTTTGTAATATAAATGTATAATTTTGATTGCATTTGAATTTTGTGTTTGTGATTAGGTACCTGACTAGTAACTTTCTCTTTCTTAGTGCGCAAATTCCAAAGTGGATCACGAGCAGAAGTGAATTAGTGAAGATTAGTAAGTTCACTTCCATGTTTCTTATTATTTAATGTATATAAAATTATCTCTGTGATTTAATAGTAGCATTTAATATGTATTATTACTTATCTGGATTTGATGTAATTAAGTGTGAATTTGAACTGGGGTTTTGTAAATCTACATTCACTCATGTTAATTGTTATGTTCAATTTCAGTAACTGTTAGCTATTGAGTGATTTGAGTCAAATACCATGACTCCTAAATATGCATCGAAGCTCAAAAAAAGAAGAAGATAAAATTGATTGACATTTTTGCCTCGAAAATTCCAAGGCGAGTTATATTTAAGTGATCGGTTAGAACATCTTCGTATTGTTATTTGATTGCAAAATAAATATTTTGAATATTTTAGTTTTATTTGTTGTTTTATTTTTGAATTTAAGTTAATAAATTTAGTTCCACAAGACTCTTTTAGGGACCCACATTTTTAAAGTTCACCTCAGGCCCCGCAAAACACAGGTACGACCCTGTGTGGAATTATCCAATCTGACACGTTCTCAACTAGGAAGATGGTCTTAATGTAAATCCTTCTCTAGTACTCAGTAGTGTATTATTAAGAATCAAACTCGAAGTAAGTTATTCCCCATACAGTTGCAACCCTAGGAGTGTGCATGTATGACATGTGCTTCATGTCAAATCGTGACATGTACATGTCTTTTTTGCCACATCCCCAGGGTAAGTCTCGATTCTCATAGTTTACGTAAAAATAATTGCCACACGATACAGTGCAAATTATGACCTAACATCAAATGTTGGAGTTCAGCTTCTAGCTTTGGCAATAATGTAGTAGTGCTATTGAATGCTAGTCTCTATCGATCGAAAAACCATTGTAGCATGAATACACACATATAGTCAACCGACGATAAAATTGGAAAAGATCATTTACATTTTAACAATAAATTCAAGGACTCTATGTTGATCGATGTCTTGATATTGTAATGATCCCTCGAAAATAAGGCCACTGACCATATCTAAAATTCGATGTCGTACAAGTATCCATATAGAGGTTCATCAATGGTTTGAATTAGTTGCATATAATGTTCAAAATCGGAAACATGTTAAGCAAGTGATAGGCATTTGAAAATACCATTATAACGCTCTCCATTATACGTCCCCAAACAACATCTGCGTGAGATTGCACGAATATTGTTTTGACTTCTTTAAAATGCTTTCATTTTGATCAAAGACCAAAACAAGACTTGTTTTTAGTCACAATTTTCGCCCTTCAACCTCGTGAGTAACCACTTTTATGATGCATTTCTCTCTGAATTTACTTCCATCCAAACAATTGTTTATATTTTCTTATTTGAATTCTAACCTAGGAGTTTGAGACTATCAACGGTACTCTTTTGTAGTTTTTCTCGAACGCTTGTAAAAAATAAGTAAGTGTCTTATGTACAACACAAATTCCGTGATTACTAGTACTAAAGATAAAGAAGAAGTACATAAACCTATCATTCTCATAAATTTGAATATGCATAAATGTACCTGAATTCCTTTCAGGAAACATAAGGCAATAGCATGACAACTTCTTAAAACTTTCCTTGTATGATCACTACAACAAAATGTACTTTTTACGGCATGCAATGCATGCCGTAAAAACCTCTTTACGGCATGCGGACGCATGCCATATAAAGTCATGGCGTAAAAACTGGTGTACCTTTTACGATTTGTATGCCGTCTATAGAACGCCGTAAAAGGTACACCTCTTTTTACGGCATGTTAAATGCATGCCATAAATCAGTTTTACGGCGTGCAGCTGCAGGCCGTAAAAGGTACATCACTTTTTACGGCATGTTACAATGCATGCCGTAAATGTTGCAATTTACGGCATGCTTTAAGCACGCCGTAAAATGCTTTGGAATTTACGGCATGCTTATGCACGCCCTAAATTTCAATTTAATTTTTTTAAAAATTATTTATTTATTTGGGTACCGACAAATCTATAATAATAATGAAACAAATTTAATTCATAAATAATCAAGGTTTCCATTGTTTCAATAAATAAAAATATTAAATACGGTTCAATACAGTATGTAAATGTAAAGTTTATCTCAACAATTTGCAAAAAAAACTACTACTTCAAAAAAATGATTGGATCATATCAACGTTAACTTCTTCGACCGACAATTTAGCTGTCCCACAAAATAGTAACTCCCTGCACACCATAGAAACAATAAGGATATGGTTAATAAATTTAGAGTGGGCATGTAAATCAAAAGTATATCAAGAAACATGTTAACTTTTATCTAATCAACATAGTACATATGACGTAATTACTTGAGTATATTATTAGTAAAACTTTCGAGAGATTGTATTTAGCATACGAACTCTAACAAAAATGCATCTATAAGCACCAT
>CAIGRF010067575.1:10121-22079 GCA_903798235.1 Fraxinus ornus | reverse complement strand
CGTTGGGTTTTCTCCGATTTCAAGTTTGATCTTATTTTCTTTGTCCAAGTGAACAATAAGATCTTTTAGCACATAACATTTTTCTACCGGGTGACCAATGATTCTATAAAATTTACAATATTTAGGATGATCGACTTTACCAACCTCATCAAGTCTCTTTGGGGTTGAAAGTTCAATTATCTTATGTTCGAGGAGTTGATCCAGAATTTTCGCAACTTCAAAGTCTGAGAATGGGTACTCCTTCTCTTCAAGTTCTTTCAAAATTACATGACTTCTACTTTGGCCTACTCACTTGGTAGGTCTCAACTCTGGTTTTGGTTTTCGTCTTGGGTTTGATTTCGACCCTTGGAAGGCTATCTTTACAGGGATAGTGGAAATTGTCATTACCTCTTTGGATTTACCTGCCTTGACGTCCTTTTTTATTTCTTTCCTCGGGTCTTTCTTGTCACGTGGATCAATTGGTAAGTAACTTCAATGTCTTGCAATTTGGAGCTCTAGGTCATGAGTATGTGTCGCCAACTCTTCAAATGAGTGAGGCATATTTGCTTGGATATTGTAGACTAATCACAATTGCATTCCTTGTACACATATGTCAATGGAAGATGCTTCGCTTATTCGTTCTTTGCAACTGAGCACGAGGTTCCTCCAGCGTTTGATGTATTCTACAACGGGCTCTTATTTGCTCTGCTTCATTCGAGCAAGTTCTGGAATGCTGACGTCTGCCTAGTACTGTAGAAACGTGTTAGGAATTCTCTTTCAAGTTGATCCCAACTATGAATTGACCCAGTTAGTAGGTCGGTATATCATTCGAATGCGGCACCTTTGAGGGAGCGTACGAACTATTTCACCTTTGTAAGTACCTGCATTGATACATGTCTCAATAAAATGAGTAATATGTTGCTTCGGGTTTTCCCTTCCCATCAAAATAGAAATTCGGAGGTTGGTAATCGAGTGACATTTTTATCTCATCGATTCGATGGCTATAAGATTTGACATACACCAATGAAGATTGCATTGAACCACCATACTGGGCACGAATTGTGTTCGCAATCATATGTTAAAGTTGGTGGACAGATAAAGAGCCAACGGAGAGTTGAGCAGTATCACGTAAAACATTTTGAACAATTGTGCGATCATGTATATCTTGTTTCTGTTGGCGTTCTAGGACTTTCAGATCTTTAGCTTTGGAAGATCTTATATTTTCTTGATCTTCCTTCGAAATTGAAGTCTGGCAAATTCGATTGAAGAGCATTGTGTCAAAATGAAACATTATTACAATTTGCACAAAAAAAAAGAAAGGGAAAATGAGACACGAAGGAGCACGCGAAGCTTCATGCCTTTACCTATATCCTAATTCCTAATCATCTTTTTCTGGTGCTGCTGCCGAAGAATAGATGACGGTTAAGGCACAACTGAGCAGGCGACTAGGTGAGCTGGGAACAAACTCGAATGGCGAAGGCGGATGACAGGATGAGGCAACGAAAATTAAGTGGCGGGAGGACTGAGGAAGCGGTGGAAACTGAGTGGAGCCGGCCGCCAGGACTGGGAAAAGTGAAGGTGGAGGCGGAGGACGGGAAGGAAGGAGGCGGATTGAGAATTATGTGGAGATGGAAAACAGGGGCGAGGAGAAATCATTGTAAATGGTGAAGGGTTGGGTTGAATTGGGGGAAATACTAATGGGTTTGAGGCATTACTCTAAAAAAATGGTAAAATTAAATGTGTGGATGGGAGAGAAATATATGTTGAGAATGAAAATCTTCAAAGCGGGAAAATTGAAAATTTAGGGGAGAAATTGAAAATTTTATATTTTACCAACGGATTAGCAATGGAATTGTACCAACGAAATACTTTCGTTGGTAATTCTGTTGGTAAATTAATATGTAATATTAAAAATAATAAAGTAATAAATCATTGCTAAGTTGTTGTTAATCCGTTGGTAGTAGTAACGTAAGACGATTGTCGCTAAAATTCTGTCTCTATAGCCTCCTGTTGAAACACTGTTAATCCGTTGGTAGTAGTAACGAAAGACGATCGTCGCTAAAACTCTGTCTCTATTGCCTCCTTTTCTAGTAGTGTCTGTGAACATTCAGTCCCACGAGGATAAATTACTTTGACAATACGTAAAGGGAAGGAACCTACAGTGTTCCATGGACAAATGAATTTCCTTATCATAGACAGTCAATCCGCTTACAACGGGATCCTAAGAAGACCCGCCTTGAAATAGAAAACAATAACATCAACCATCTATACTTTAAGTTTCATAATCCAAAAGGAGTAGCTAGTGTTAAGGGAAATCAAGTGCAAGTGGTCACACGTGAATGTTACCTCAGCGCTAAGTAAAGCAGCTAACGTACTCCGATAATAAATATCACGATGATAGTAGAAAGTTGGAAATGAAATTTGCGGATTCTCACCTAGTAAAGCGGCATGTCCGAAGTTGTGATAGTTGAAATATTAAAACACTCTCTGCTAGCAAAGACAATATTGTGGATACTAGGAGAGATGGTGAAGATCACAAGTTTGCTGAGACAAACCAAATATAGAAATGGGTTCGCACTAGTGAGTCTCTATCCTCCAAGGTTCGAAAACTCTGGAAAAGACAAGTTTCTTTCTACCTATGATGAAATCTCAGTTGATGAGGAGTCTCTGTTAGACAAAATTGAAAATTTTGAAGATGCAAGTCTTTTTCCGCCTCTGATAAAATTTTAGTTGATGGCTGTGTGATATCCGGGAAATTTTTATTTCGCGATTTCAAGGCTTTTTATCTGACCCATTCGTTTTCTAACCTACCTATAAATACCAAAACTCACATGTACGTTTTTCTAAGGTTGAACAATTGAGAGATCTTTATCTGAGAGAGTGATTCCTTCATATCACATCATTCAACCTTCATTTTTGTGGTATTCTTTGGTGAGAAAAACATCGAGAGCATAATCCAAATACCAAATAATTACTTCCTATACATTTGGTCAGAATTCTGAAGATGTAAGGGAGTTGACATGAGTTCCTGTCTGTGAAGAACAGGTCGTTCTTCATGATCCACTGGTGATAGACGAATTCACAAGGCTTGTAGTGCTATACAGGAGTAGATTACATGGAGAGCTTTGACAACTGCAGCTAAGGATTGGTGCAGGGGAGCACGGGATCGTGAGTGAGCGGTTAGGAGTGTAGTAAAAAAATCAGATAGTATGAGTTGTCTAGCCTGGTAGACTTTAAATTGTTATATTAGTTTATACTGGATTGACTTGCAAAGTGCCCGGAGATTTTTCTAGTTGGGTTTCTCCATGAACATCCTAGTGTTTGATTTACTATTTTACTATTTATTGTTTATTATACAACTGCGCTAATTCAACTTAGGACAAATTGACTTGTTACTGTTTAATTCGATATTTTATTTTTTAAAATTCCTCATATTAGATCTATTCACCCTTAGGTATTGTTAGGGTCGAACTTGTATTTTTCAAAGGAGAAACATCACAGGCCAGAGGTGGCTTAATAACAGGGACAGTTTCAGTTGATGAGGCAGTAACTAGGAGGTCTGTGAGCTGAGGATGCTCGACTAAAGGAGAGGCCTCGATGGATGGGATGTAGTCGACCTTCTCTTCTCGAGCCTCTAAAAAATCCATATTCCAATCAGGATAAAAATCTCTGATAATGTCAAGTATTACCCTCTCTTGTATCGCATCCTCGGTAAGGCTAGACTCTACAATAGCAAGTTTTGTTTCACTACTTTCCACTCGATTGTGAATGAATGCCAATTTGTTCGTTGCTTTTTCAAGATCTTTAGCAGTAATGTGTACTCGACTTTCTTCAATTGGACTTCCTCCCAAAGTCCAGAGATCTCATGATCAGACTTCACAGCAAAAGGCATCATGATTCTTTTAGCTTGTTCTAAATCTTTGGAAGTCCTTCTAATATCAACCATCAGGATAGCCTCTTGAGTAGCACAAACTTCATCAACATTGACCAACTCCTTGTATTTTGCCTTTTCCTTCTCAGCCTCCTCCACTTTCTTCTGAAGCACACTACACTTTTTCTCTGGGGATTGCATTTTCTTATCCAAGTTGTTAGCCTGCCAAACAAGAACCTCATACTTTGCCTACTGAACATGATGAAGTACAAAAGCTTCCATATTAATCATCTTTCCTCGTAGCGTTGGAGTAATACCATTTGCAAGTTTTTTCCCAAGATTTATTAAAATATGTAAAAATAGATCTTTCTTCGGAGAAACAAAGGCAAGTAAAATAGAAAGAACTCGAAAATCTAAATCCTCATCAAAGAAGGGACTGAATCAAAACTTTGAATCTGGCAAAAACTAGGGCTATAAATGGATCGGATATGGATTGGATTTGCCTATATCCAATCCGATCCGATAAGAAAATTATCTGATCCGATCCAATCCAATAATTCAACGAATATTTGATTGTTAAATCCATATCCGATTTGTTATGTTATGGGATATCCGATCTGATAATCCGATTCGAAATTAATAAAAATTAGAAAAAAGATGATTTTATGTTCTTTAAAAATTTTGAACTAACTTGAAGACTACCTGTTTTTACTAGTAAGTCCAATAGTAACTTTTACCATCATGATATTCCCTTTTAAAGGAGAGATCATCTTCTAGTTTTCTATTAAAATTCAATGTGGGATAAAGTAAAATTGAATTTCAATTCTAAATATAAATATTTTATTTCATTATTTCCATTAACAAATCAAATCATTTGTTAAATGTTAATTATTAGTTTTTGAAGTGGTAAAATTAATTACAATAATAAATTTAATTAAGAAAAATATAGATATTTATTTACTTTAAAGTAAACTAAAATTAAAAAAATCTATTGTTTTATAATATTTTACATTTATATGTATAGTTATTTATTAAATTTGACAATCGTTTCATATTGATTTGACCCCGGGTCAATTTTTAAGACATTGGTTGAAATCAATTTTTTTTTTTCAAGTTTTTCAATTCTTAAACATGTTTAATAATTATAAATTTTTCAACTTTTTTATGTCTTGAATTTGATTACTTTTTTATTCCAAATTTATTTATTTTCTCATTTATTTATTTTAGTGACAAATAATATGCCATAAAAATATTTTAACGATTCAATTATTTATAACAAATCAGATAGGATTGTTATCGGATCGAATTCATTTATATCCATATTTGATCTATTTAGTTAATGGATTATTGGATTCGGTCGGGTTATCGGACTGAGACCCTAAATCCATCTCCTATTAATTTCGTTAGATTCAGATCGGAGTCGGATCAAAATCCAATTTATTAACAGCCCTAGCAAAAACTCCCTAATTTAATGAAACCTTTTAGAATCTGTGAGTTGATTAGGTCTTGTTATTTTTTTCCCCTTTGGTTGTATTTCTAGAATGAATTGACGAAGGGATTGGATGGGTTGGTTCCAATGGCAAAGACCCTTGAGGAGGAAGGGCATTAATAGGGGCAACATCAGATTACGACCAAGCTCTCGCGAGGGCAAATTTTTCTTAGAAGGTCCTTTGGACCCTTGCAGAGGCATATACTCATATCCTTTGGATCCCCCGGTGCCAACCCAAAAACTTCTTTAGGGAGGGGATGGATGCCAAAGAAGTTTTCTTCGGTGCTTTGTAGAGGAACTTGCAGCAGGGTTTGCATTAAAATCAATCCGCATAAAAAAATAAAGTCGTGGATTATAAAAAATGCTGAAGAGAAAAGAAGGTGCTACTTATTAACGTGTATTAGTGTATAGTCACCCATTGTACTTTGTATCCCAATGTTATAGAAATAAAAAATTAAAAGGATGAAGCAATCTCTCCGTTTCACTGACTTCTAAATTTATGTTAAGGATTGGGGCTATGAGAGCGCGAAGATCAACAAGCGCCTAATCTCTGGGGACATCGTTATTTGTCTGTAAGAGAAGAACATCAAGGTAAGATAAAGTACAATTAGATAAAAATAAGTATGAACTTAATACTCACTATATCCTCCTTTATATCGAGGCAGGACAACCGAAGGATTACGATATTTGGCTGAAAATCCCAGTTGCCTCGAGCAAACAAAAACTCTCTTTCCAGTTATACACCTTGTTGGAAGTAATTACAAATTTTGGATATTATTTGGGAGCACGATGAGAGAGATTACAAAAGCCCTTTTGAGGGTTCGCCTTATTACCCACCATCATGGGATGATAAATTGACAGAAAAATACCTGATGAGAGTTCTCCCTATAATCCCGCAAAACCCCATAAAGGAAGGACCCAACCGTATGACCACCTATTCGGAGTAAGTTGAGCAGGAGAAATATTGAAGGAGTCAAGAACCTCAAGGAAAAAGGGCAAAAAAACTCTAATATTATTGGGAGGGTGTTCTGTAGTCTGAATTTGGCCAAGGCATACCAACTCATTATCATCAAGAATGTTAAACTTATCCCTAATTTAAAAGATATTTCTGAGGCTTCATAAACAACGTCCTTATCACTTTCGCTAGGGCTATTAGGCTCATTTGAAGGTTTGCTCGACTCAACCCTACAATGCGAACCAGTTCCTTGTCTAAAAGATTGTGGATTAACACAGGTACCGGTATGGATAACTGTGGTCCAAGGCATAACACTAATATGTAGCACTTCCAAGGGCGGAGCCCAGTAAGGCCCAGGCACCCTGAACTTCTGGGCTCCAAATTTTTTTTGGGCTCATTTTTTTTTTTAGATATAGGTTGTCCCAGCCCAAGAGAAAATACCCAAAACTTTGAGCCTAATTTCAAATTTTTTACCTCGTTCACAGATCAAATCACTCCTTCCTCTCCTCGATTACTCTTCCGCCTGCAGGCTCCAGCCCTCTGCCCTCCATTGTTTGTACTTCGCAGCCAGCCTGAAACAGTGATTGTGAAGCCTCATTCTCAGTTCGAAGCATCTTCTCAGCCTCCAGATTCTTCAGATTCTCGTTCGCAGTTCGCAAATCGCACTTGAAGCGGTGAAGCTTCATTCGCAGACTGCTGGGCGTGGGCTCAAAAGTTTTCTTAGAAATCCGGTAAAATCATGAAATGATTAACTTACTGGGCTCCGCCCTCTTCGCAGTTCGCCACGCGCCTCCAGATTCTTCAGATTCAGGACCTGAATTGCCTCGCAGCCTTCCACCCCATCAGGTATTTTCTTAATTTCTTTAGCAATTGAATTATTGGTGATTATTTGGTGAATAATGGTGAAGTAGCTTGAGATAATATTGTGGTCTGTGAATTAAATATTTTCCATAGATGATAGAACTGCGCCTTTTCGTGCTGTCGTTAGCAATCTGATGCCTAATTTCGTGCTGCCATTAAAACTTGGAATATAATGACATGGTTTTACAGAAAAGCTTGTGCCGTTCAGGCAATACTAGGCTGCAATTTTCTTTGGGTTTTCATGTGATATTAAAACTTGAGGTCTTAGTTAGCCAAAGCCTTATATGTTGGTTATTGTATTCATCTTTAACTGATGCAAAACTTATTCCTTAACATGCCCTGCAATATGGTGGCTTGTTTGGTTACACTAATCTTGGAATCGAAATGATTTTTGAGCTTTAAACAAACCGAATTGCTTGTTTGAGTTTAACAGGTTTCGATACCAGTTTCGTTATCAAAGTCAATCTTGTTAAGATGAATAAATCATTATTTATTATATATTGGTTATCAATTTCATCTTAGCCTGTGAGTTTAGTGTTTTTTTTGTACAAGATTAGGGAGTAGAAAATGCATAATTAACAACTGAAATCAGTATATTCAATTAAATCAAATGAATTACTATTGCAAGTCGAGTTACCTTTATGCTAAAGAGCATTGTATCTGACATTCCTTATTGGTTAATGTTGTTTAGAATCTGGTTTTCTATGTCAAGCTTTGTGTGTGACAAAAATTTCATTTTTATAAAGTATTTGTATCAGTACCCCCTCTTTACTTGTATCAGGCCGCAACCTCCACCGTCGATTCCACCTCCAGGCTCCAGCTTCCGCCTCTACAGTGACTGCCCTCCGCCCGGATCAGGTATTTTCTAAATTTCTTTAGCAATTGGATTATTAGCGATAGCTTGAGACATTTTTGTTCTTTTTTTAATACTACGTTTTGGGTATTGTTCTGTGCTGTGTGCATTGTGATTCTAATTCCACCTACAATTGAACAAATCAAACAATTAGGTTATGGAATTAACAAATAAATCAAATCAAATCAAGAAGCTAATTTGAAGAACAATAAGGACAGTGAAAAAACTCGATGACAATTTATTATCATTACATACATGATAAAAATTCAACGTTCAACATCGATAAGTTGTGCCCCCCTCACAAAAAATCCTGGCTCCGCCCCTGAGCACTTCAATAGTGGAAGAGGAAAATTCGGCTTCATCAACCCTAAATCTAGAGCTTATGGCCTCAGCACCATTAGACATATTTTGAGAATCACTTCGGGAAGGTATCTTGCATAATGATCTCTCAAAAAACTCTAAATAAAAAGAACTGGAAATAATAACAGATGAATGAGGAAAGATATGAAATATCTATCTAAGATTTTATTTTTTTTTTGGAAAATTTAGCAAGAAGAAACATGAGAGAAAGTCCTTGGAAAATGCCTTAAAAATATGAAACACAGCAATTGGAGGAGACAAGCTAAAAATAAGGAAATTTGAGGAATCAAGGAGTGATATCAAGGATAGGAATGTCATATTTATAGGTTCTCACGAAAGAAATGAACCGTTAGATCATATCAGTAATAATCTTAATCGTTGAAAGGGGATTAAAATTTTTTGGCCGTAGAATACAAAGAGGCACCCAAAAAATATTTCAAATGAATGGATGAAATCATTCGGGTCCAACACGCACATTATTTTAGCGCAGGCCACATACCTAGAAATGATTCCATTAATACTGCAATCATATCACATCCCATCATCGTGTCACAAGTCACCCACATCAGATGAGGAGAAATGTCTGTGGAGATTTTATTTAAGTCATTGCTTTTAAGAGAACAAGTTCCCAGCTTAAGTATAACTAATAAGCTCGAACTTCGGGGACTATTTGTTCAATAATCAAATTTCATTCAAAATCAATCGAACTGAATAAAAAGGCCAAGCTACGGAAATAAATGAAATGTTCAAAATATTTAAGAAATAATCAAAACCTTTTAAGCTAAAGTAAAATAGCATAACTCGGAGAAGTCCTAGATCTAAACATAAATGATTAGATCTGAACTTCGGGGACTATTTGCTGAATAAAAGCAAACTTGTAAAAGAATATTGGTGAACTTGTATGCCTGTTATGTGAACCATTTTAAGATGTGATAAGTGTATTTTATATAATTATTTAGGGTCTTGGAAAAATTATATTTCTAGTAAAGTTTTAGCTCTTTGAGTTAGATTTCTAATTCACTTTGAATCGTATCAATTGCCAAAATACTGACTACTGTACAGAAATCGAAAAATCCGTACGCGAAGACAACTTTCCTTATTCGATTAGAACTCTTTTGGAAGTCAATTTGGACGTGATTTTCAACCTATTTTCGACTCCTACAAATACATAACAGCAAAATACATGTTAGGGGAGCTCTCATGTACATATTATACTCCAATACTCATCAATTATTATCATCAAAGGAGGAGAATTCATAGTTTTGTAAGAGAATTGAAAGGGATTTGCAAGAATGCAACAAATGAAAATTCAAACTTGATTTTTGGGCAAAGAAGAGAAGGCGCAAGTGGAGATTCGTCAATAAATTATTGAAGAGATTCAAGATTTCAAGATTCATCTTTATCTTCTCAATTTATCAAAACTGGGTTATATCTTTTCAATTAAATACGATTTCTTTTAATTTCAATATGCTAGACTAATTTTATACGTTGTTAGGATGAGATGAACCCTTGTTATGATATTTTTAGTTTTTAATTAATTATTTTTTACTGTAATTTGATTTGATTTGTGGATGTTTATTATTGTTTTTATCGTTCTTTTCAATTGCTTGATCACCAATTGAATAGTTAGTGAATTTTATTATTATCGAGAGAGACAATATGATTTAAGCACAATATAATAAATATTATAAGGTTCGATAGAGGATAGAGATATGCCTCTATACTTTATGTGGTTTCAACAGGTGTTCTAGTACTTGTTAATTCATTTATCATGTTGCATCTTTCATCGTGAGACAGAAGAATGGTCGTATGAGGGGAATCTATTTGATCGCTATTGAGAGATGCTTTCAATTACATTAGGAACATTGACCAACATGAATGATTTTAAATTGTCAATTTAATTGTTACACTAAAAGTGAAATAATAAGGAGGATTTGACATCTTAGCATTGCACTCACATAACCTTAAAATATATTTACTTACTTTTATTAGTTTAATTGATAATTTAGGGATTAGTATAAATAATCACAAAAGTTGTTTACTATTCGATTAAATTTGAAATTAATTTTAACTCGATTAAATACCTAGTTCTCGTGAGTTCGACACTTTATTCACTACTATATTACTTGTTCACGATCCCGTTCATTTGCGGGAAATCAAACGATCAAGTTTTTGGCGCCGTTGTCGGGGACTATTCTATTTAATTAGTATGAATTAATTTTAGCTTTAGTTTGAATTTTTATTGCGTATTTATTTTTTATTTGATTACTACTTTAATTAATTTTAGTTTTTAACAACTCTTTTTCCTTTTTATATCTTCTAACTAACCCCTACAGTTTTAATCTATCTTGTGTTAGTATTCTCTCTTTGTACTTTTCAGATATTTATCTATGATTCTGACATTGTTAAAGTAATAAAATTGTTGGAATGACAAATCTCTACATGGATTATCAAGATATACTTGGAGGATATCCAAGTTGTGAAAATTGTTACGCGGTGCATTGTACTAAAAAATGCTTGTTCTCTTACACTAGTTTACACACGCCAAACTTCTGAGATTTCAAAAATATTTGATGTGTAGAAAACAAGCAATTGAAAAATATGATGAGAAGTACATGCTCGTGGGAGATTTTGTACCTGACGATTGGGATGGGGACATCAAACTTGTGGGAGATGGTCCTCCCCTATTGAATGAGAGGGTACTTGCAAAGTACTTTAAAGAACTTGCCAAGTTGGATGAAAATGATATGCTTATGGGAGATTACATGTACTGGAAAGGATTTCGACAGTGGGGATACAATCCATTCGAAGGAGTCAACGTGACCGACTTTTCGTTGTCTGTGGATCTAGATTGTGGACCGATCATTCAACCCGAAGATATATTGACTATGGAAGAAGGGATTAAAGAGAACGACAAGTTGATCACAACGAAATCAAATGAGGATGTGGCAATCAATGAGAATGAAATCAACTCACATTTTTTTGACTTTAGTGATTGTCCAAAAATTGATTTTGTGATTAAGCCTGATGTAGGAGTAGAAGTCTACATAGTTGAAATTGAATCGGATGAAAAGGAAAAGTCATATTCCATCGACAAGAACAATGTAGAAGTTTGGAGACTAAATGAAAAGTGGATCAAAGTCAAATGAAGGAAAATGGGCAAGGCATCCAAAGCATTCTTTCGGTACCCGTGATTCAATTTCCAAAGTCGAGCTAAAGACTATAAAAAAAATGCTTGTTGGGAGGCAACCAAATTTCCTATCCTTTTATTTATTTTATTTTTCATATTACATCACACGTAGTTTTATTGGTTGCATTAGTTATAAGCTTGTTTTAATTTACAGGGTTTCATCATCCTCCCATGTTTTTTCTTATGACTTTGAATTTATTGTTGGTTTTTTTAATTGTTTGGGCTAAGTAACACATGTTCTAGGTTATTTGATCTTTATTGTTTGATTTGACCGAAATGTGCAGGAACATGACGTCGCAGAATATTCAAACCAATACAGACCAAAGGAAAAGTATGATGAAAAAATTGTCTAGCCGTCACACATAATGCCTCATGTCTTCAACAGAGAAATTCGGGGAGT
>CAIGRF010067560.1:0-14775 GCA_903798235.1 Fraxinus ornus | reverse complement strand
AGGTTTTTAAACCCTTGCAGGCTTAATCACTCGAGTCATAAATGCTACAAATAGATTTTTCACAAGAGATTATTATAGTCATCCAATTTTTTTATGATAAGTGCGATGCCCCTTATTTAACACCCATTCTCGAAAAATCTACCCCTAACTTAAGGTTTTTACGCAATTTTCATCCCTTTGATCTCGACAGTCCACACAACTTTAGCACACCAGGAATCCACATCTACATCCATGTTTTCCTACACAGTTCCAATATCCAAACTATATGGGGTGTGAAATACTGTTTCATTTCGAGGTTGTTCAGTTTAAATATCTAAAGTCACTAATATCCACCTATATCATTTATGAATTGGCATATTCATGTCCAACGTTATACTCAATTCACGTATTCACATATTACAATTGTTTGCAAGGATAAGTAAAATTTTAATTCAAGCACATAACTCATCATACCTTACAACCGACTCATGTTCCCAAACACATGTATTATAGCTAACAATGTTATCCAGCTCGGACAAGTATGCGAAAATAATAAGCACAAACCTTTTTTTTTTTGATAAAGGAAACTTAAATAAACATTAAAACACATAAGAGCAGTATACCTCCCTCCAAACTCGAATGTTACATTGTCCTCAATGTAAAATGAAGAAAGAGGAGTGAATACCGTACCGAGGCTACAAGATGTCCTCGTCGTCAACCGATGAGGTTGGAGGTTGGGAGTGATCTGGGAACTGCGGTGGTGGAGGGAGGACAATGTAGGGATGTGAAAAAGATATGGCTGAAATGAACTCATTCTCATATTGGAATTGTCGAAACATCGAATGCTGTAGTTGGTTAAATTGCTCTTGCATGCCCACCTGCCAACGGGTCATGCGCAAATCCATAGCTTCAAGACGTCTGAGAATTTCTCCTGTAGGGTCGCTAGACTGTGGAGGTGGAGGGATAGTTGACTCAGGTTGTGATGCTTGTGATGAACTGGCCATAAATTGATTCGCTGATAGCTTAGACCAGAGAGCCCACGTGAGTGGTAGTTTAGGGTGTGAAACCTCGTCGGACTCCCGTGTGGCGACACCCGCTTGAACTCATAAATCGTGGATGAGAGATGGGTGGCCCAAGTTTCCGGTAGGCCCTACTAAGATGCGCAAGATATTGTTTTGGATGACTTTGCCCACATCAATAGACAGTCCCATTTGGATTGCGTAGTTCAAAGTAGCTCTTTCTCTTGTAACCTCGCTGAGGTTGCTACTGAGGATTAGTTTGGCAAAAATAAAGTAATGCCAAACTTTACAATTAAGCTCGAAACAGCTCGAGGGGAAGTTAGTCACAGTACTAGTGTTACGTCTCCATTCGGTCCCTTCCTAGCCAGTGTGCGAATCAAAATATCAAGGTTAAAACCCTAATCCCGTAAACTTGAATACTCATCATTGGGTAAAACTTGCTCAGCGTTTTTACTCAAACTTGTAAGAATCATTGCATGTGAGCCTCAAAAGGTATAAAAGGAAACGCAAATTTGAATATCTATAAATGGGTTCATCCACAGTTGACAAATTGCAGGTAAAAACCTTCAAATTTTTGTGTAAATTTAGCAAAATCCTCTAAAATGAAATTCTTCTCATTTATCTTCATTGTCTTCCTCCTCCTACTGGTAGATAAATTTCATCCAAACATCCTTGATTATTACATTGCAATGACACAGTTTAACTTTACGATATAAAATCTTTCAGGCATTCACAGAGGCATTGTCGATATTAGGCAGTGATTCTGCATATTCTCCTACTCGGGTAAGTTATTTCGGTCTTCTTGAGGATAAAATTTAAATCTTAAATTGTCTCTCGTATGACAAGTTAAATTTAGTTGACTCCGGGGTGTCTGAGCATGGAAAAGTCGTGTTGAAGTCCTCATGCACGTGTCAAGTCTTTGGCAAAAATACAAATTTGTCATGTCGGAAGATAAAATTGAGATGTATGAATTCTTCACGCTTGCAACATTTCAAGTGTTTAAACGAGATGGTTCAACACTTAAAACTCGCCATATCTGTACTTATATTATTTTTTGACGTTTTTGTCTCAATTATATCACTCTATAGCTAGTTTATAATACTGCTTTTCGTACACAGAGGGATGAAGCAAGAAATGTAGGAATTCTTTTCAAGAAAAGGCAGCCTCGAAAAATCAGTAATTTATAATTTATTTCATCTTCTTTTTTCTTTCAAAACATCAAATTCATGTAGCAGAAGAAGGAATAAATTATGTCTATTCTAAGTATTAAACATGTGCTAAATTGTTTACAGATTGCAGCTATGCGTGCTCAAGACGCTGCAGAGAGTCGTCGAGAAAGAATGTGTGTAAACGAGCATGCAAGAGCTGCTGCGCCAGATGCCACTGCGTTCCGCCAGGAACTTATGGAAACAAAGGCGCCTGTCCCTGTTATGCTAGTCTAAGAACACATGGAAATAAGCTCAAGTGTCCTTAGAAACACGTTGGATTTGAGAGAGAAAGCCTTTGAACTTTAGATTTTGATGGAATAAATGATTGTGTAATAAATGAATGATGCAGCATTTTTTAGCATCGTTATATGGTATGGTGTCATTTAGCTCAATGTCTGCCCAAAATATCCTTCTTCAGTGGTGACAGAGAAATAGTTAGTTATAGTTGCAAGCAACAATTACAGGGACTAATCAAGATTTTTACATATTTGTGGTACTAAATTCTTAAAAGATCGACAATTTACAAAACTACAGAAAAACTCGAATTTAAAGATCTTTTAATTGCACAATTAGCTTTCAGAATACATCCTCTTCAGTATGCATTTGTTTAGTAAATAGAGAACTTACAAGATTGAAACCAGATTTTTACACATCCCTACAACAGAGATCCAATCGATCGATCGCTAGTATAGAAAATCTCTGAATCGACAAAAATCATATACATGAAAATTAAGCTAAAACCGAGCCCAGCAGCGCGTGCATTGTGCTATGCAATCTCCCTTGCAATCAACATTGTAGCCCAATGCTTTTGGATTGCGAAGGAGGAGTTTTCTCAATGATTTCCCTTTGATTCCCCATTGCTTCTCTAAAATCTGCACATTGGTTTTCAATTCATTTTCGAGGCTACATCCAAGTACCTCGGGAAATTTCTTCAAAAGTTTGCCAAGATCATCATCCGTAAGTCCTAGACCCTTCAAATAATTCAGTATTTCATTTACTATCTCAATCGTTGGAACTTCCTTTTTTCGTTCTTCGCCCCAGTATGGAGAATGGATCTGGCCAAACGCTTTGCCTAGTGTTTTCTCTGCTGCCTCATTTGTAAACCCGAATGCAGCCAGAGCTTGCGTACAAGATTCCCACCTTTTTTTATCTTCACCACTCAATACTGCATCCTGAATTTCAGCAGTTGAATGTAACTTCCATCTCCTTGATGCAAATGTTGTTATCCGAGGTCCCCCTAAAACATCTAGAGGAACACAGTTTTGAACATTTACACTTACTGGTGGAATATTTGGGGCTGCTGAGCCAGAATCAGGCTGCAATGAAATCAGGAAAATCACGTCAGAAAGTGATATATAGGATGATTCATCGTATTGTTAGTTATTCCACTTTATATTAGAGTAACCTAATACATGTATCAAATGAGTGTCGCCGGTTAATATCTAATGTTTGGTAGTGAAATTGATCTTTCGACTTGAGGTCATCATAGTGCCTTTATATGGGACAGTCAAACTTTGGTGATATTGAATGTTGTTCTGCCAAGAGTCACTAATACGATATCGTTCTGGCATGTCAAGAATCATGTGAAGGATGTTATCAATAGAGGTTTCGTCACTCTTAGATAGTAAGAGATTACATTTCATTGAATTAAGTTGATAACGAAATCTTTGGTCAAAGTGTAATTATAAGTCAAAAAGAGTTTTCGACTTACATTAATTTAACATTGGGATAAAATATATAATCAATAATCGAGATCGACACATTTCATATCTCGTAATTGATTGGATTGTAGTTTTATGGTAAACAAACAAGCATAGTTTTGTCATAGCACGTGACATTTCTATTCACATGTATTGTCCCGACACATTCAATCTGAGATGACGAATGTGAATTAATTAATCTAGATGAATTAATGATAAATTAAAAGAGTGTTTTAATTTATCTTATTTTGATTAGATCAAAATAATAATTCACTTTGTTAGGCATCGTGATGGGAAACCTAACAAGTTACACATAAAAAGAGAACTAAAGGAATGAAATATACTAATTAATTAATTGAAAAGTGTTAGACAATTAATTAATTGTATTACTTATTAATGAGCCGAATTAATTAATCAAATTAATTAAGTAATGGACCATGTTTAATTAATTACTAAGCCCATTTGGACTTATACTAATAAGCTATAAGGTTTGAGGAATCATACAACACAATTATATATTGCTAGCATAAAAAAAAGAAAAAAAAGAAACTCTAATTCTTTCATTTTTTGTTCCCTATGTGGATCTTTATTGGAGGCTGAAAATTTGGACAGCTATGGATTGTAAATCGTGATTGTTCGTGTTCAAGATAAGCAAAGGAATTTGCAAAATTCAACAAATGTATAATTCCTATCCCAATTTCTTTCTAAACATAAAGAAGATCATTGGTGGGAATTGAAATATTGTTTAAATTTCACTGTGCATGTTAAGTAGATTCCCGACATCTAAGCCATTTATAAACTTGTCAGCAAAGTCCTTTTTCAATTACAACATATTACTCAACAATATTAGGTCAGATCTGTTCTTATATTTTCTTTCCGCCAAATTTGTAAGGTGCTACATACATGTTATTTTACAATGATCTTATGTGCAGATACATGCTTACTTAACATAGACGTAAGTAAGATTTTCAACAAATGTAACTTCATTTCTGTAAATATATCTCGAAGTGATTGTGTAAAGCATATAACTTGAGTAATTTTAATCTGAAAAACTTCTAGATATGACCAGCCTAAAACTCCTTCAATCCTCAAGATTTTAATGGCAACAAATAAGCCAAGTCTTGCTCATAATAAGTTCATCTAGATCTGTCAATGCAACCTATGTATTCTAAGAAAGGAAAGTTTCATCTGTTGTAAACTTCTTTTATGTTTTTGAAGGGAAACACACATCCTAAAGAAGGCATATATGTCTAGTACTGAGTGAGATGAACAAAGCGCGGAAGTATATAGGTTTGCATTTGAGACAAAGGTAGACATTCAAATGGAAGACAAGCAACCTGAATTAAAGAGGCCAAGATTGTAGTTTGGGTTGAAGAGAATGTGTGTTGAGATTGTTGAGATCATAAACAGTCTCAAGTCCTGTTGAGATTGTGCCTTGTAAAAATTGAATAAAAGAGCCCAAGAATGCTATAGTTCAACTACTTTTGAGTTGAAGAGAGTAAAAACAATGTAATGCGGAGTGGAAGCAGCTAATTGCCAAACCGTACAAGTTTATGAAAGTTCTGACAGACATCTGGGTTAGGCAAGGGAGCTTTAACATCCATAAATGCACAAGTCAAGCAGGTCAAGGATGCATGAATGTTGATTAACAGATGTCCTAAACAACACAAAAAGAACAGATGTTATGGAGTGAGATGAACGAAGAGCGGAAGAAGTATATAGGTTTGTATTTGAACAAAGGTAGACGTTCAACTGCAAGACAAACAACCTATAAGAATTAAAGAGCCCAAGAATGTAGTTTGGGTTGAAGAGGATGTGCCTGAGATTGTTGAGATCATAAAAACTTTAAGTCTTGTTGAGATTGTGCCTCATAAAAATTTATGAAAAGAGCCCAAGAATGCTATAGTCAAACTACTTTGAGTTGAAAAGAGTGAAAACAATGAAATGCGGAGTATAAGCAGAAAGTTGCCAGGCCATACAAGTTTCGAACTATGAAAGTTCGGACAGACGTTTGGGTTAGGCAAGGGAACTATAACATCCATAATTGCACAAGTCAAGAAGGTTAAGGATGCATGAAAGTTGATCAACAGATGTTCAATCCAAATGAGTAGAAAAAACCGATGCCTAAGGTGCAATTTTCAAATCAGTAGTTTTAAGGATCCAAATGTCTGATTTTGCACAGACAAAGAGCTTTTGAAAGCTTGCGTCGTTGCTTAATCTGTAATAGATTAGAGCTATTGTTATTGCTTAGAGGTTGGTCTAACCCACTTACTACAAAAATACAAGGTATCATAAGATAGGAGGAGACAAAGCTCGGCTAAAAATGGAAGGGTGGTGCAAATGCAAAAGGTAGTGTTCAAATGCTGACAGGGGTAATAATAGCACATCTTTAGCTTTGGAGGGATATACTGTGGAATATATATTTTTTACACAAATAGAGGAATGAAACAGAAATTTGACATTTATGACTAGGCCCACTCGGAAGAGAAATGACTCGAACAAGGAACCAGGAAGGGAAATGTTATTAGCCACTATTTTCATGGACTAAAGAAAAGTGTGCTACTTTGCCCTAATACAGTAATCTCTAAAGTAATATCGGGATTATTTCCTTTTCACTAAGAGGTTCATGGCACATGAACCTCAACCTAAGCAGGCTTGAAGTAAGTTTAAGACAGTTTTATTGGTACCCATATATAAATCCTAATGCCCCATATATAAATCTCAGATGACTCAAGGCATGAACTAGCTTGTTTCAATCCTATTAATCCATAATTTCCTTTTCACTAGGAGGTTCATGGCACATAAACCTCAACCTAAGCAGGCTTGAAGTAAGTTTAAGACAGTTTTATGGGTACCCGTATATAAATCCTAATTCCCCGTACATAAATCTCGGATGACTTGAGGCATGAACTAGCTTGTTTCAATCCTATTAATCCATAACTAGTATTTTCATCACTACTAGAGAGAAATTAAAGAGACAGACCCATTTTCCTTGTCGTGACAAACTGCAGGAGAGTTGCGATTTGTCATTATCAGATGAATTAACTTCGGCAAGACAAGATTTTCAAGCCAGAGAGATCGAAAATCATCATGATCTGGATGTATTCATTAAAGAAATAAAAGTCTATCATTCTTTACATGGTATATAATTGACTACTCCAAACGTTCCAAGTGAAATCACTTTTATCTGTTTTAGTTACAATGCATGTTTTAACATTCTAAATAATATTTCCGAGAAATAGTAAATATTACTGCAATAGAAGTTTTCACACATTTCAGCATAAACTATTTCCTCAGGAACAATAAATGTGGTTTTCTACATAAATTATATTATATTTGCTTTTTTATCCGATAAAGGTTCAATTTTTTCATATATCTGTTAAAAAATCGAAGCTAAAATCGAAAATCACATAATAATAGAGAATTTATAAATTCTGAGAGAAGAACATTGAAGGAAATAGCACTCACAAAAGAGCAGACGCCCACTGTGGAATAAAATGTCAGCAAAGGAGAAGCCAATGATTTTCCCAGCATCCCTCCTGTATGAAAAAAAATGTTGAAACAGGAACGTAAAATTTATCGAACACATTAGAATAATAATTTTAAAGAGTAAAATCTACAACCACTTAAATTAAAAACAAGGCTACTCCTTAACCTTCTAAGATTGGAGCCCGAGACTCACCATTATAGTTCCAGAAAATACTAATACAATCAGCTAAGTTCTGAATTCCCTCCAATAGCAATTTTTAAGAGAAAAGAGAGAGAAGCACAGGCACCCATAATTTCAATTTGTAATAATTCAGGAAACTGAATAAAAAAGAGACGATTTCAACTGGGTTTGAAAAATAATTACGCGCATTCGTAAGTTAGTAAATATGTAGTGGATTGAGCAACCAAAAATCATTCAGTTCAAAAGGGTTATGCTAATTTTGCAGAAAATATGTATAAATACCTTGGATTGTAGACTGAAGTGGTGTTCTCGAGATAGAGAAACGGGGGAAATCTTGATATCAGTTGACAACCCCTGGGTTCAAAGGTCAGAGAATAAAGGCATCTCTCTCTATTGGGTGGGTCCGAAGATATTTTTGGAGTACCACATAGCCCAATTTTGAAGATGCAAAAGGTCCAGCACATCGTACAGTGAACTTTAAAAACCGGGGTGACGACAAAACTGTTAAAACAGCAAATTGAACCGATTCCTTTGGTTTGAAATCGTAGATGTGATTTCACTTGGATCCACTTACATTTTGATTTCAAACTGAACCAAATAGTTAGTAATTGATTTGAATCCAGNTGTGTCATATTTTGCTATTTATCCGATAAAGGTTCAATTTTTACATATATCTATTAAGAACTTACTGTTACTAAAAATTCGAAGCTAAAATCGAAAATCACATAATAATAGAGAATTTATAAATTCTGAGAGAAGAACATTGAAGGAAATAGCACTCACAAAAGAGCAGACGCCCACTGTGGAATAAAATGTCAGCAAAGGAGAAGCCAATGATTTTCCCAGCATCCCTCCTGTATGAAAAAAAATGTTGAAACAGGAACGTAAAATTTATCGAACACATTAGAATAATAATTTTAAAGAGTAAAATCTACAACCACTTAAATTAAAAACAAGGCTACTCCTTAACCTTCTAAGATTGGAGCCCGAGACTCACCATTATAGTTCCAGAAAATACTAATACAATCAGCTAAGTTCTGAATTCCCTCCAATAGCAATTTTTAAGAGAAAAGAGAGAGAAGCACAGGCACCCATAATTTCAATTTGTAATAATTCAGGAAACTGAATAAAAAAGAGACGATTTCAACTGGGTTTGAAAAATAATTACGCGCATTCGTAAGTTAGTAAATATGTAGTGGATTGAGCAACCAAAAATCATTCAGTTCAAAAGGGTTATGCTAATTTTGCAGAAAATATGTATAAATACCTTGGATTGTAGACTGAAGTGGTGTTCTCGAGATAGAGAAACGGGGGAAATCTTGATATCAGTTGACAACCCCTGGGTTCAAAGGTCAGAGAATAAAGGCATCTCTCTCTATTGGGTGGGTCCGAAGATATTTTTGGAGTACCACATAGCCCAATTTTGAAGATGCAAAAGGTCCAGCACATCGTACAGTGAACTTTAAAAACCGGGGTGACGACAAAACTGTTAAAACAGCAAATTGAACCGATTCCTTTGGTTTGAAATCGTAGATGTGATTTCACTTGGATCCACTTACATTTTGATTTCAAACTGAACCAAATAGTTAGTAATTGATTTGAATCCAGTTATAGAGTTGCACAAAAAATTTCTAATCTGCAAATTGAACTGGTTATGTTGGTTTTAAAGAGTTTATTTGGTTTCAAGTGGTTTTATCTACATTTTAGTTTCAAACCAAACCAAGTAGTTAGTATTGAGTTTGTTACACCTCGCCTCCGAGACTCAAGGAAAAGTAGCCACGAAGGGAGCCACGTCGATAGGAAGTCACGTGGACGCAGAGTCAACAAAGAAGTCAAATGGAAGTCCATGAGGTCAAAATATGAAGAAATAAAATAGAATCGAAGTCCTTGCCTTGCAAGGCCGAAGTCCATGCTAAGGCACTGCCTTAAGGACGAAGCACAATGAGTTAGGCTGAACCATTGCCTAAGGAAACAAAGAAAGAAGTTGAAGCTCTCCACTTAGAGAATCACATCAAAGATCTCTTTAAGGCTCTCAAACTCATCCGAAGTTTACAATGCTGACGCTGTCTCTTATAATAGATTCGAAGATCTCTTAAAAATGATTGATATAATGTCTGTAATAAAGTTTGTTAGTGTGTCAGCCTATTACTTAGGGCGGCTGACCCCTTATCAGTGTATTAATTGTATGAATGGACAGTGATGTGACGTCCCAATGTAGGAGATGAAGCTACGTGATTTTGATCCAACGATTACCACGCCGGCCTGGGCAATATAAATAGTTTTTCATTGTATGTAATCGGGCTTGGTTCTTTTGCAATCGAGAAGTTAGACATATACATACTTGAACTCTTGAGAAATAGAAAGAACAAAAACTTAGTTGAATATTCATTCAGTAACCTTGACAATATGGTGGAACATTGATTTTGCTAGACAACACAGATACTGAAATACACATTCTTATATCTATCCTTCTACATATTCCTATTGAGTGCAGCATAGCTTAGTGTGATTTCATCCCGGCGATCGTTGATTAGTGCGATCACCTCGTTACATACCGTCGAGTCTGAACATTTTTATCTCTCGCCGTAAAATGTCTCCGGCGTCCATTTCCGTCCATTTACCATCGTTCTTCTGGTAAGAACGAACCGAATCGCACTTGTCGTGGCAAAAGTGAGCCCGGCATTTATTGAGTTCATTTTTTGGGATCAACAGAGTTTATACTCAGTTTAGAGAGAATGGAGGGAAAAAGTTTTCATTTTAATTCAATGCACCAAATGAATTACAGAAAAGTATCAATAAATAGACAACGCAAAAAAAATATCCTAACAAAATAACTGAGACAAACAAAAAATGGAAGAATCTAGATACCAACTAAGCTAACTAATTAAACAACTAACTACATTTTAATACGCCCCCTCAAGATGAAAGGTAAATATTTTCAACATATATCTTGACTAATAATGGAGCTAAAGTTGAAGAAGAAAGCGGCTTAGTAAACATATCAGCAAACTGATGCTGAGAACGAATAGGAATAAACTTCACACAACCAGCTGCAACTTTGTCACGAATGCAATGACAATCAATTTCTATGTGTTTAGTTTTCTCATGCAAGACGGTATTGGAGGCCAATTGAACTGCAGCATGGTTATCACAGAAAAGAAGAGCATGAAAAGAAACATGAAACTAAAAATCCCTAAGCAGTTGTTGAATCCAAATAATTTGACTAGTAGTTGTAGCAAGAGCACAGTACTCTGCTTCGACTGAAGAATGAGAGATAGTGGCTTTCCTTTTTTTGCTTTCCATGAAACTAAGGAATTTCCAATGAAAATGCAAAAACATGGATTTCCTCGTGTCAACACAAGAACCCCAATCAGCATCAGAAAAAGCTTAGAGTTTCATAGGAGTCATAGAGGAAGCTGAAAAGAAAATTCCTTGGCCAAAAGTCTTCTTTAATTAGCGAAGAAGATGATGTGCCGCCTTTAAATGTGGTAACCGTGACTGTAAGAGGAATTGGCTCAACTTGTGGACAGTAAAAGTAATATCTGGGCGAGATATTGTCAAGTAAATTAAACAGCCAATGAGTCTTCTATATAGTGTGGCATCGGGTAGTATATCTCTTTCATGAAAACTTAGGGATAATTTTGATTCCATAGGTGCAGCATCAGATTTGCAGTTTAAATACCTTGTATCTCCAAGAAGTTGCAACATGTACTACCTTTGAGACAGTACAATTCCTGATCTTGATCGAGCAATTTCAAGCCCCAGAAAATACTTCAGTGTTCCTAAGTCCTTTAACTTGAACTGAGAATGCAAGAACTCCTTCGAAGAGTTGATAATCTGGATATTTAGACCTGTGATAACTATGTCATCAACGTACACCAATAAGGAAACAAATTGAGCTCTAGATCCTTTGGTAAATAAAGAATAATCAGCTTTAGACTGTATGAAGCCAAAATGAATGAGAGCTTGAGACAATTTAGAGTTCTATTGTCTTGAAACTTGCTTGAGTCATAAATGGACTAGTGCAATTTGCAGACCAATTTTACTCATTTCTTGCTAGAAAGCTGTGTGCATCATAGCAAAGAGGGAAATGCATATAGACTTCATCAAACAAATCTCCATTTAGAAAAGCATTATTGTCATCAAGTTGTACTAGGTGCCAATTTTAATAGGAAGCAAGAGCCAATAGAACTTTAACAGTTACTATTTTTGTCATAGGAGAAAAAGTGTCAAAATAATCAAGTCCTTATTGCTGAGTATAACCTTTTGCTACAATGCGTGCTTTGTACCTTTTGACAGTGCCATCTGACCTATATTTAGTCTTGTAAATCCACCGACAACCAATTGAGTGTTTTCCTTGTGACAATGGAACAATAGACAATGTGTTATTACTCTCCATGGCCTCTAACTCTTGCTACATAGCTTCACGCCACTGAGGAAGTTTGACAACCTGATGAAAGTATTGTTGTTCACAATGATCTGAAATACTTAACACAAACTCTTTATGAGATGGAGATAAAGCAGCATATGAGACAAAATTTTCAATGTGATGATGAGACTTTTGTGCTGTCACATTGCAATGAAAATCCTTTAGATATGCAAGAGGTTTAATACTTCTCTATGACCTTCGAAGAGCTTCATTAGATTGCAGGTTATTGAATTGATTATCAACAGTAGATGAAGTTGTCCTTAACTTAAGTGTATGCACACCAAGAGACTGAGAATCTGTCTATGTAAAACAAATGAAGTAGGCTCGGCTGATGAGAATTATTAGAGATTGGTCTAGACTTATGTTGATTAATAAAAACACTTTGCTCCAGTGTTAGTGAGGTAATACCAAATCAGGAAAATGATCAATGAGTTGATTTGCTTCTACAACTCTATGAAAAGGAAGAATTTCCTCATGGAAAGTAACATCGCTGGATAGGAAGATCTGTTTTGATACAACATCACATAACTTGTATCCCTTTACTCCTGCTGGATATCCCAAAAATACACAAATTGAAGCACGAGGCTGAAACTTTATTCTTTTAGCAGTCAAAGTTGATGCAATGGCCAGACAACCAAACATTCGGAGGATGGAATAATCTGTAGGCTTATTATGCAAAACTTCATATGGAGATTTATTTTTCAACAGAAGAGAGAGAGAGTTCTATTGAAAAATGACTGTTTGATAGATGATTATTAGAATCGAAAGATAATCTTCGTTGTTTGGCAAAAGGACATACATAACACAGACCAGCTTTATTCAAATTCAAGTTATCACATAACAAATAAGATTACAAACTATCCAATCTTCTAAAAGATAGATGACCAAGCATATTGTGCCAAATATGAATTGAAATGTTGTTTATACAAATATTTGAATCAGAATTAAAACATCTTATATCAAGAACATAAAGGTTTTGCACTTGATCACCCTTGCCAATCATCCTCTTGTTGTTGATTTCTTGAAGAGAAGAATGATCAGGAAAGAATTTGATGTTGAGTTGTGAATTAAATGTGAGAACACTAACAGATAATATATTAAATTTGAATTGTGTCACAAATAAGACTTCATGAAGCACCAGATTTGAACTCAACCGAACATTACTAGATAGTTTAATCGGAATCTGCGTGTGATTAGGCAAGGTCACAATTGAATTTTCAATAACTTTCAAGGATGTGAAGGCAGGTGCATAAGGACAGATGTGTCTGGTTTCACCTGAATCCACTATCCAAATAGTATTGGAAGACAATATAGGATACAAAGATACTGAATAACATATACATGGAGTATAAGAATTATATGTATTGTTATGATGATCAAAATTATTTGCATATGAAGTCAGGTGATTTGTAAACATCGACAATAATTGGTGATACTGAGATGAACTGAGATTCTGGACAAAATTCCCAAAGTCAGGTTGTTTTCCTTCAATCTGAGCAGTAATGGATGTAGATACTTGATTCACTTTACTGGAATTAGGATAGTGATTCTCCTTTGGTCTCTGTTTGTAACCTGGTAGATAACCATGTATTTTATAACACTTGTCATTTGAATGTCCATGATAATTGCAAGAAGTGCAAAATGGTCTTTCTTTCTTTTTGTAATTAGTAGCAGCTCTAGTTTTCGAGATTGTGTTATAGCCACCTACTCCTTTGCTACTTTCATATTTAAACGCAAAGGCCATAGCTCCATTATGGTTTGTGCAACTTGTGTACCTATCTTCTTCTAATGGTCTTCTTGAATAACCACGGCAAAAACTTTGTTGATGGGAGGTAGAGGATTCATGAGAAGAAGTTGTCCTCTTACTAGAGAAAAAGAATCATTTAGCCCCATGAGGAATTACATAATGTATTCCATTTGATAACGAGCATTCAGCTCCTTCACACCACCACAAGTACACTTGCTATAGCTGCAATTAGGACGATAATTGCTCAACTCTTCCCAAACAGTTTTAAGTTTAGTAAAATAGATGCTAACAATGTTATGATCTTGAGACAAATTCACCAGTTCTTTCCTCAATTGAAAAATGCATGGTCCATTTTTCTGTTGGAACCTATCTTTTAAATCATTCCAAATCTCATAGGCAGACGCTACATAGATAAGACTCGCATATATTTCTTTCGGGATTGAATTTAAGATCCAAAATATAACAATATTGTTATTTCTTATCCATGAATTGAGCTAATCCTGAACATTACCTTCTGGTTTATCTATGGTTCCATCAACAAAATCAAATTTGTTCTTCATAGACAAGGCTATCAGCATAGCTCGACTCCAGGAGGCATAGTTATCTCCTATCAGATGTTGTAAAGCAAGGACCAAACCTGGACTGTTCAAATGGTGAAGAAAAAATGGACTGGAAGGATCATCAATGACATATTTGCTAGAGGACGACCTTGTATCGGTGCACTTAGTGATTGTGTTGGTTTCATTTAGGATGAATCAATAAAAGACCATTGATTGAAGAAAAAAATAAGATCGAGTCAGCTAGGAAGCTAGCTCTTATACCATATTGAGTTCATACTCAGTTTAAAGAAAATGGAGGGAAAAAGTTTTCATTTCATTTCAATTCAATGCACCAAATTAATCACTCCTTCTTTTAAAAGAGAGAATCGAAGGATCACTGTTCATTTTTGTCACAGCCATTTTCACACTCAAACTGGTTTAGAACTGATTTTTTATTGTTCATGTATTATTATATATGTATAAA
>CAIGRF010067515.1:8114-21370 GCA_903798235.1 Fraxinus ornus | reverse complement strand
CCTTCCAGTCGATCAGGACCTGGTATAACTCGGAGATCTTTCTTCAGCTGCATTCCGGTGAAGCACTTTGGTTAATTTGTACTTGCGGAATGGGGATGTAGTATTGAAGCTTAAAATTTAGATAACCTATGGGCATTGTATGTAGCTTACTCTTTGTTCTTCCGAATTGAAATTTCAGCAAATTGTCTCTCTTTGCCAAAGAAATTACAAAGGTGAGATTTGGGTGGAAAGAAAATGAATTACTTAGAATTTGTTTTAATGAGAATTGTAATTAATTGTGTTTGATTAATATAATTTTTCATCTAGAAAATCTTGAAAGTTTGGTGTGCGTTTAATTTTGTTTTTATGGAAATTATCCATTAAAATGATAATTTTTTGTTACCATTGGATCTAGAATTTGTTCAAATTGCCAAAAAACTTTAAAAAATTATCATACCGAATACTATTCGTTTGACTTTGTTTTTACATGGAAATTGTCAATAAGAGTCATTATTTTTTTTTAACTATTGCGTCTAGAATTTTTTTCAATTGCAAAAAAAAAAAAAAAGTTGGAAAACCATTTCCCACACAAACCATGGAAAGATGAATTCCACCAAAACCAAGAAATTGTGCATGTGTGAGTGAAAACTAAGAAAAACAATTATAGGGAAAACTTTGCAATCAAACAAGTCAAAACTTGAAAAATGAAAAAACAAGTTCTTACTTCCATTAAAAAATTTCCATGTCAATCAGGGCATTAGAACCTCAAGATTTTCACTTCAATTCAAGACAGAAGCAAAGTATCAAGAAAACTCGAGAATTTAATATCTGGAACTGAAGAAAGAATCTTGAAACCCTTTAGTTAATTTCAAGAAGAGCTTTAATTTTGGGGATGAAAATGGAAATTGGTTCAACTGAAAACTTTCAGAGATTTGAGTTGGAAATGAAATCTGGGGTTTGAGGGCTTCGCTTTTGAAGGGTTGAAGAGGGCGTGGGATGGGGCACGGGGTGTGGATTTGGAGTTGGGGAATGAGGTAAAAATATTTATTTTATTTTTTAAAGTTGAAAAATTGAAAGAGATCACTTTGTCCTTCATTTTATGAATAATGTTATTTATCATTATGATGATCCAATATTGATGACGTGACAGCCTATATGAAATAATAAGATTGAACATTTCAATTTTTATGAGAAATAAGAGTAGGAGAAAGAGAAATATGAGTGATAATGAATTGTCACGTTATCGATATTCTATCATTACAATGATAAATAACATTACTCTCATTGGTTAAAAGATGTTAGATTTTTAATTTTTAAGTTAACCAATGGTCAAATGAATGGAATATATACATCCGCTCTTTCTGCTGCAACGAAATGAAAGTTTGAAATTGTGAAGGTAAAAATGAAAGGTTTGATAAAATTTACGACAAAATGAAATGTTGGAACCTGCAATTCTCTCTGTTTGAGAAACATTATTTTGGAAGAATGTATTCTGAAATAGTAGATTGATAGAGAATGTGTAGTTGAAAAATAAGGAAAAGTCATTGATGTGATGGAAAATATTATTTTATTGAAGAATATGTGATTGAAAATGAGTAAAAGAATGAAAATGAAAATTTTAATGTGTACCAAACATAAGCTAAATTTTATGTTTCTAAATTATTATTTGTTGCACTTGTGTTCCTAACCTTTTAAATTATCACAACAATGTATAAGGAGCATTATTTTAAAAAAAAAAAAACAATACTACATGTACAATATTGGGTTACAATCACTCACAAAGGAGATGAACCTCGCGATTAAAATAATAATGGGCCCCACCTCCCTTACGAGAGGTTGTAATCCAATTTTGTAATTCAACATTATACTAGTAACTAGGAGCATTATTCAAATTCTTTGGGCGGTAATAATAGGGACGAGTTAAAGCATTTTGTACGGAAATTTTCCTCATTTTAATTCCCTTTTCTTTTTCCCAATTTTCCACCTTTCTTTTCATCCAAGAATCTATGCGCATTTCTTGACTTTTCTCTCACACACACAAGAATAGTAGAAAAAGGACAGAGATGGTTTTGTGGTCTGTCCCAACAACACCAAAGCAGCTCACCCTAACAGTTTGCGGAGTGTTGACCGGCGCCACCCTACTCGCAGTCGGTGCCCATCTTTCCTTCGCGAACATCGGTCCTCAACAGGCCCGAACCCAGGCCCGCAAAGACTTCCTCAAAGCTTATCTCAGAAAGCTCCTCGAAGATTAATAATTACCATTTATCGGTCACTACACACACACACACATACATAAAGCTTGCTATCCATTTCATCTTCAAGATTAATTTCTCAAGGTAACCAGCGTAAATTTGTTCTTTTCCTTTTTCAATATGCATATGTTTCGTGGGTTATTACAATTTAATTGCAAGTTGAAATCTTTTTTCATCATTTTTTCTTTCTGTGTGCCTGAATGTGTCTCTTATTGTTCAGACTTGGTTTCTTGCTTATGAAATTTTTGTATATGAGCTTCGATTACTTTCTAATCGTTATTTGTTCTCGTTTTTCTATATTATTAGGGCTTTTGGTGGGGGTGGGTTGGCCGTAGTATCTAATATTAGGTCATAAATGACGCAATTCTTCGTGACATGTTCAATTGAGCTATTAAAAAAATTTAACACTCTGGGAAGTTTAATGTCATAATTCTCAATTAAGATTTTATTATATTAGGATTCTAATAATGGATTGTAACAATTGGGATTTTAATGAATCTTGAACTTGTTCCGGAACTGTTACTATCTGCTTCATAACTTGGAGATTATTATTAAAATTTATTTGTGATTGACATGTATATTGTGTATGGAGGGGAAAGTATTAATTGACCTTTATTACAATTTCTAGATGGTATTAGACACTAGTATAATTATGTTATTATTGGTCTATGATTTACTTGGTTTTGAAGAGGAAGAGAAATATAATTATTCTCATTTATCATATTGACAGTCGAAATCCTGATATTTGTGATTCCTATTTAGTGTTCTCTAAAACTTTGATCCTAATTCATGGAGATTAATGTGTTGAGGATTATGCAGTTAGTGGCATGGGCGCCAAATACCACCTTCTTCCAGTGTGTTTAGGATATTGCTACTCGATTCGTTGTAGCCTGATGTGTGAATTCTGCATTATATGTTTGTTACTAGCTTCTTAATGATATAGATTAGAATGATGTATTTCCCTTTGTTGAATTCTGCTAGAAGTAATCAGCAAGACAGTTTGCAGAGTTGAGCAAGCAAAAACTTGAGAATTATCAGAATGATTGAAGGATAACGTTTCATTCATTTCTTACGTAATTAATTCTGCTAGAAGTAATCAGCAAGACAGTTTGCAGAGTGGATCAAGCAAAAAACTGAGAATTATCAGAATGATTGAAGGATAACTGTTTCATTCATTTCTTACGTATGTAAAGATTAATTTTTGCTTGAAAGATGGAACTAGTTGTTTAAATGTTGCTCATATGAACAAGTGCTTGGCTGAGCTTTATATTAGTTGATAGAATCTTTTCGCGTTTGGTTTAATGTAAAGCATGTTTTGGATGTTCTGTTGACGTAAACTATCATAGATGGTACTTTCTCGTAGTTGAGGTATCTCAAAACAACATCAACTTTAAATTGAATTATTCTTGTTATTTTGCTCATTGTTTAATTGAAGATGAGTTGAAGCTTGATTTTTTCTTTCTTGATTGTGGTGATAATATTTCTAATCGAACTACTGACTGCCAGTCTGTTATCAAGAGATGATTTTTGGTTGTTGGCCACAACATCAAAGGACAGGGCTCAATGATGTCTTGCCTGAGGCCATCGCCTCCAACATCAACAATAAATAATTATATATCATCCCCTGCTTCGCAAGGTACAGTTCTAAACTGTTCCTTCACATGTTGTGCTTTTCATTTTTCTGTCATTTTTATGTATGATTGTGTAAATATATTGCAGAATTTTCTCATTCTGTGGGGAATACACCAACATCGAGTGTCCAACTCTCTCCCACAGTTAACCTCACTCAAGAGTACAAGTATGCAGTCGAAACGAGTTCCTTTGGCGAGATTCGGAATGTGATTCACCAAGATAGCTCTTTAGACCAATATATAGACCTAGAGCAAGCGGACTTCTCTCAGGAATCACAGCTGTTGGAAAAGGTTCTTCAACCAAGCCATGAGTTTATCCAAGATGCACTTTCACATATTAGGCCAAATACTCTTACCAAACTTGTTGATACCTACTTTCAACATAGTGAGCATACTTGCCTTTTGTGCCTTAATCTATACCAGGGAGTCCACCGTGCTCGTCAACTCTATACCCCTCTCAGTAACCTTCTTGATGACCTTCCCCCAGATTTTGACTTAGATTCATATTCAATTTCTGATTCCCAATGCAACTGGGCATTTGGCATCTTTCAACAATTCGACAGCCTCAATAACCCCTTCCTCTCATCTGGCTCTCACAACTTTGATGATATGCGTCAATGCTTCACCCAACTCAGACAACAACTTGGCCACAGGCTCAGAAAGTCACACTCTAGGGTTCACGTCATCCGGCGTACCTCCACAGGCTGTGCCTTATGTTTAATAGCAGCTACTGTTGGAGTGGCCATATCAGCTGTTGTCTTAGCTACTCATGCCCTAGTTGCCCTAGTTGCCATCCCTATATGCCCTACAATGCTTCCTTCCAATATGTCTAAGAAAGAAAAGGCCCATCTAGCCCAACTTGATGCAGCAGCTCAGGGTGCTTATGTCCTTCATAAACACCTAGACACTATTGATCGTCTCGTGGCTCGTTTGTACACTACAATTGAGAATGACAAGCTTCTTATTCGCCTTGGATTATCAAGGGGCCAGGACAGGCATGCCATTCAGGAGGTACTGAAGCAGCTACGAAGAAACCGTTCCAGTTTTGAGCAACAGCTGATGGATCTCCAGGATCATTTGTTACTTTGTTTTCTTGCAATAAATCGGGCTAGATCACTCCTTCTCAAAGAGATCAATCTCCATAATTCATTATCCACAGATACTTCTGGCTAGATAAGTAAGTTTTTTTTTGTATGAGAATCTTTATATGACCCATATGGTTTAGCACAAGTTCTCTCTCCCTCCCTCTCTCATTTGGACGCTTATAACTCCAACCGAATTTTAATCCGAAAAAAGGCTTTATCTTTAGTTCCATTCATCAAATAATTCTTGTTGATCATGGATTATGTTTCTTGGGATCTTTTGACAAAGATGTTTGATATCGACACCCAGGTTTCTTTTTCAGAAAATTAATAAAAAAAATTGCCCTGTAAAGCATTTAAAACTGAAGTTGAGATTACAGGTAGTGGTGTATTTAGAGCAAATTTCAATAAATCATTTTCAACTTGATCCTCAATAAAGATGGCTTTTTGATGTAATTTCTGTCATTTTACCCCCTTTAACTATCAGTTAAAAAAAGCCTTTTTCAAGTTAAATGGTGCTAACATAAACTGCAGAATAATGCAATCGATTGATAAAAAAAAATATTTTCTTTTCTTTTCCTTGTGTATATGTGGTTTTGTGCATTATATACTTTATTCATTATTGATGTGGCATATATGTATCAAAAGAACCTTATATTGGTACATGTTCAAAAACGTTCACAATGAAACTCAATGTTCGAAATGAGTTTTAGCAAATGAAGTGAGTTTTTATGCCCTTATTCTTTGTTTCTCGTCATTTGTTGCCTTCTTATTAATGTTCCAATATCTCATCATCCGTTCTCCGTCAATTTTTGTCAGCAATCATCAGCTAATATCTTATGTGCTTTGTGCTTAGGCTTTCACGAAGCCCTATTTTCAATTCAATTTTGCCGTCTTTATATGAAAATTCACGTGCACCAGGATGTTTGGCCTTGGACAAAGACAAATTTGATAACCAGGGCATCATACTTGTGGAATCATAATAAAAGTGAAGTCTAATTTTATTTGCTACCTACTTATAAAATGCACGATAATAAAGATTCATGTCTTTTCCAGGTAATATATTACGAAATCTATTTAGTAGGGATGACTACAACCTGCTGTTGTCATGCCCACTCCATCATGGCGAAACTCATCCAGGTGGATAGTCTTCACAACAATCTACTGGGAGTGGAACCTGAAGAGCAAGGAATTCTCAAAGTTAGCATACAGAAACTGCTGGAAGCTCATTAGCTGCAAAAAGATGTTTAGCTTGCTGATAGGAAGCCTGATAGTCTAACTCAGTTCTGATAAATTAATTAAACAATGCAAAATAATGGGCGAGTGTATTATATTTAGTTGAATCCATCAATTTTTTGAGCAACTCGCAATGACGGCTGTCACAACTTCAAGTCTGCAGGCAAGTCCAATTTTCTCCCTTACTCCACATTTCATTATTTTTCAGGGCACAGACTCACAGACTGTAAAAGATAGCACTTTTATATTGATTTTTTTCATCATAAAAAAAAGTTAGTTTAGATACAAGGAACTTTGCAATCCTCCAGAACTCACTTTACTGGACATTTTCTATGTAAATTTTATTGACTCGTTGTTTCTCTTTTTTGGATCTTATTTAGCCCTATAACCTAAGGTTGGGTGCAATATGAGAATAAGTAAAGGATTCGTTCTGAATATTAATTGTGTTTTGTAAAGAAAAAAATGGAAACTCCTTTCCAAAATATTTTGGCTGACAGTAATCTTTCTCAGTAGGCAGGTTAATTTGCAGTGTACATCTCCAAAAATTAGGTTCTCAATGTCCATCCAAGTTATCTGAATAGGAAATTCAGTTTGGCAATGTCCTGATAATGTCAAATATATGACAATTTTATTATGCCCCCTGTTTAGTCCCCATGTGTGAAAACTCATTTTTCTCCAACCTCATTTTCAACCACACATTTCGGACCCACAACTTTTACTAACTTTTCAACCACATATTTCACCAACTTTTATCAAAATCTACTAAAATCTATTTTTTGTCGAAACCAAACAGGGGCATATGTAGTTGAATGTTTTTCATAAATTACATAGAAGTTGGGCCCTCCACTATACTATAGACATGCTGGTTTCTTTTCTTGAATTGTTGAGGTCAGACTGTGTCACCAAAATGAATGGATGAGTTTTATTGTTGCTTGATGGATTGAACTTGATAATGTCGTGGTGTCTCTCGTGTTAAGTTTTGACAGTTGAGTTGGACCATTGCTTGCTGAATTACTACGTTTCATGGTGTGTGAGGATGACACCTCTATATATACCGATGCTTACATGGACAGCGTGGTCTACTTCTTGGTGGAGCACGTTCTCTATGCACTATCTAGCACTGTACATCAACTATCCGGTATTAAAAGCAGCAGTAGTCCTCCCCAAGGCAGCTCTAGTTTTCCTCCTTTAGTGCCAACTTTGTCAAGTAATATGACAGTACAGGATGACTTTGGTTATTAAGGTTGTACTCAAATGGGGATGTGCTGTTGAGGGGCGATGAGAGGTGGGCATTCATTTAATGTATGGGTCCACATAATTATAACAGTTTGAAACCCGTCATCTATGAGGATTTAAGTGCTATGGAGTTGAAAGATAGGGACAGTGAAGACCCAAGTGTCATTGAAGTATATGATCAAGACTGCAATTGTTACTTTTTCTCAAAGAAGTAACAATATTACTTGTCAAAAGCCATAAATACATTTCAAATCACAGGCAGGGAAAATCACCTTTAAGCCTAACAAAATTCTGGGAAAATACTCCACCAAACTCATGGTAGGCTCTTTGCCCCTGCTACGCTAGGGGTAGCCTATTTGCCCGGAAGCACTACGTACTCCATCAGCCTGTCATTCATGATCCGGACCGTCATAAAATTTATGGAAATTATACTATGGACGTGTTCGATCGTACTTAAAATTCAATTAAAATTGAAAATATAGTAGTTATTGAGTCTCACTCGTCTAATAAAAGTTAACAATAATGGTTAATTTTTTAATTTTAATCTCTATCGAACACGCCCTAAATTCAGGATATGGATGACCAAAGAGGTTAGGACAGGTCGGCCCACAATTCAAATTTATTGGTGAAAAGTTCCAAATTTGTAGACACGTGCAACTGACTTATCGAAGTCTAATGTTAACTTGTGCTGCCTTTTTTGGCCATAAAAATTGAATTCTTTCATTAACATCCTCTTGTATGTGTGACGGTTCAATTTAACGTTCGACAATTCACATGAAAGTTTAAAATAATATTATTTAACATTGGAGACTAAATAGATCAGAAAAAACNAGATTAGCATGAACCAGCAGAGATAAAATGAAACAAACTGAAATTACTCTATTGCAGTGAATAAAACGAAATTGAAAGATAGATTCAATAGGTAAAACCATATTGAAGAAACTGATGATAGGACTTTATTAATTCATTGAAATTGCAAAAAATTGGTGTCTGTCTAATTGTCTACAGTCTCAATTTGTCTGACTCTTTCTTTGTCAGTTTTGGGATAGCTTAATGAGAAATATCTATCTATTAGTTTTAAATATGCATGCCTAACAACTTCAATCGCGTGCTTTTCAACACGTACTTAGATAACAATTGGTCCAACCTTGTTTACCAGTGTTTTTTTTTCATTGGTTTTGTCTATTTTTAAATGATACTGTTTATGAGGAGTTGAAAAAGTTAATGCTTGTTAGTTTTTTGGGACCTTACAAAGGATCGGAATAATGACGTATATAATACTTGAATTCTTGATGAAGATGCTGCATAGTTGGTTCTCATCATTTAGAAACTACGAGTGCAATAGGAGCATCTGTCGACAAAAAGATCACCCTAAGATGATCGTTTCATGGCTATTGAGAACGAATTAAATCAGATCGTATTTTTCAATCCCAAACTGATTATTTTTTGCTGGTTTTTCAAATTTCTTCCAATATTATTCTCTGAAATAATTATTTCTAAATCTACCCCCTTAAAATAATTTGTATCCACCCATGGAAATTAGCTTCACAATTACATTCATTTTCCTTCATCTTATAATCCAAAGAAAATGATGCGAGAACTTATTCAAAGCAACAATAATTAGTCCATATACAATAGAAAAAGATTAGCTAAACTATGCAAAATTATATTAAATAATAAAGAGTGACTTACAATTTTACTTGATATTGTTTATACATACCTACTTATAATTTTGTTCTTTTAAAAAACTTTCAAAACTGCAGAATAATAAACTCCTCGACATGGATTGGACTATTTTAAAACTTGTTACTAAAAACCACAAAAAACCGAATTTCTCACGAATTAAAAAGAAATCGACACTTTAAAATAACCCCATAGAGTGGTCCAACTGGAGCTAGTGTGTCTTAAATAATGTATGCAATGTACGTGGAACTCGAGGTGAGTATTTTGTCTAAATCTTACGACAAATGCCTCTCTTAGATATACATATTTGAGCCACATTATTTTGAAAGAATGTATTCTGGAATAGTGGATTGATGGAGAATGTGTGGTTGAAAAAGAAGGAAAAATTATTGATGTGATGAAAAATATTATTTTATTGAAGAAAGTGTGATTGAAAATGAGCAGAATAATGAAAATTTTAATGTGTACCAAACAAGAGACTAAACAAATCACAAAATGGTAAAATATCAAGAAATAGTGACAGACACACACATGACATGCCTGCCCCACCCCAGGTGATCCTCCTATGAGGAGAGAATTGAAACACGAATGCAAGAAAAAGGACAGTCTGCAATTCTTATTCTATACAAAAATATCTTATCCCATCTCTTCGCTTATTGGAAAGTGAAGGAATCTCTGGATTTTTTGTTTTTATTTCTATCAGATTTCACGATATAACTCACTTGGAGGAATGGCCAAAACATCAATTGTATTGCTGTCATGAGCGTGACAGTATTTACATTATGTTAAATATCGTCGTGGTTTCTAGTGACTTTCCATTCATCATGGCTTCTACCGACAATATTTACAACAATTTTCTTATTTTTATATGTTGGAAAAATTATTGAAAAATGTCTAGACACGAATAAATACTAACATATAACATCTCTTTTTTCTCATAATATGTCCGTTATATAAATAAGGATGTGTTTGATAGATATTATTGAGGAAATAATATATTTTAAATAATGATATTAGATATGATGAGAAATATGTGGTTAAAAAGTAAAGAAAAATTATTGATGTGATAAAAATATTATTTTATTGAAAAATGTGTGGTTAAAAATGAGTTTCGAAAGAATGTATTTTGAAAAAATGGGCTAAATAATACTCAAATTAAGTATTTTGCTCATGTTTGCCCCCTTTTTTTTTTTTTAAAAAAAAAGAATGAATATTAGAAAAGTTTTTGATTTACGTGCAAAATATTTTAATATGAGACCGTGTAGTTGAAAATGAATATGAGAAAAAAAGTTCAAAAATAATGGTCGTCAAATGGGAGTTTAATATTTGGATTGGATATGATTAGACAAGTTTTCGACTATAGATGAAACTCGAGTACACTAGCAATACATACAAATAGTCTTTCCCTATTGAATATTGAACTCAATCGACACATATAAATGACAATAATGGGTTGAATGTATGTTGAAATATAATTTGTTTGTCACACAATTCACTGAAAGCCAAGTGTTGGATAGGTAGTGAGTCAGCCAACATAGTAACATGGTAACATGGGGAGTGTTTCTATCCAATTCTTTTACAGTCCTCAACCAAATTTTCCCAGGGGATTTGGCACTGAATAGCCCACAACTCCCAGTTTTTCACATCTAAAATGTCAATCTCTTCAGATTTTCCAGATATCCAGTGGGCACAACAACAGCAACACATGATGGAATTCCCTGCAAAAATCTCATCTTCAAAGCACAAAAACGAAAATTCCATGTTTCAGCCTCAATCATACCCACCACAGAACACCATGTTTTGCAACCAAAACGCTGCTAATTTCAGCTTCAATTTGAACAATGAAGACGACGATGAAGAGCTCGATGAGAAAGAAAGAGAAGGCCAATTATACCATGAACATGAAATTTCTAAAGAACCCTTGTTCGAAAAAGCATTGACTCCAAGTGATGTGGGCAAGCTGAACCGTCTTGTTATCCCTAAACAACACGCAGAAAAATACTTTCCGTTAAACGGTGGTGATTCAGGTGAAAAAGGGATGATTCTAAGCTTCGAAGACGAGCTTGGAAAATCATGGAGATTTCGGTTTTCTTATTGGAACAGTAGCCAAAGCTATGTGCTCACAAAAGGATGGAGCCATTTCGTTAAGGAAAAAAGACTTGATGCTGGCGATATTGTTCATTTCCAGCGCCATAGGATTGACTCTGGCAGAATTTTCATCGGTTGGAGGCGGAGGCATGGCTGCGCAGTTCAAGATAGTGGTGTTGCTCCAGCTCAGCCACCTACGGTGTCTGCTGGTGGTGGTCATGGTGGGTGGACAAGGGTATTCAACTCTGGATATCCTTATCCATCACACCCTCAATGGCCTTCTCTCCCATTCCTGCCTGACTGTCATGCAGGTATTTCGTTCTTTTCACTACATTACACGAGCCCTATCTTATTTTTGTCTTTTCCCAACTATTATTTGGTATTTTTGAAACGAATCGGGACGCAAAATAAATTCACGTTCGTCCAAGCATGGATCGTGTCAAAGCGAAAGGATCGAGAGCGTCTCCTTACAAAACATGCTAAACATGCAAGTTTTTGCAGGATCTAGAATACAGAACCAAACAACAGTACCAAGTGGGAACTCGAGGAAATTAAGGTTGTTTGGGGTGAATTTGGAGTTTGAATCTGAGCCATCAACATCTGAGGATGGTAACGATGGTTCATCGATTTCGAGCCAGGGTCAAGCCCCTCAGTACCAATTTCTTCATCCGTATAATTACTCCAATCACAATCGCACGGTACGTCAAATCTTTTATTAACTTTAGACTAAAAATAGGTTAAAGATGTGACTGCTACAATTTCCTAGTTTGATTTTGCTGTTTCAAGTAATGAAACAGATAAGAATAAGGGGAATAAAAAAAAAATGGATAATTTCATATTTGACAATTAAAAAGTGTCTAATTTTGATAACTTTTGCAAAAATGGCCAAATTTAGTATTAAGTCCATATTTGATATACATTAAAATTTTCATTATCATTATTCTACTCATTTTCAACCGCACATTCTTCAATAAAATAATATTTTTCATCACATCAATAATTTTTCCTTCTTTTTCAACAACACATTTTTCATCAATTTATTATTTCAAAATACATTTTTCCAAAATAATGTGGCTCAAACACACCATAAATTATCTATTATACCCTTAATGAAAAATGAAGCAATTTTTTTTTTTCCAATTTGTCACGAATTTTGAGAACGAGAAATATCTTCCATGAGAAGCTACATTAAAATGACGTTTTCGATATTTTAAAAGACGTTATTGATAATTAAACTCTATTTTATCTAGAAACTTCTTTTATGTAGGACGAGATTTCATTCCAAAAATGAGAGTTCTCTACATTTCATGAAGTTTTTGACATTTAAAATATAGTTCTCGATATTTTAAACATGTGTCAATGAGAAATGAGTAATGTTATTCAGCCTTAGTGAGGTTGCAAACACAGTTTATGTGGCTCTAAATGATTAAATTACTTATTTAATTTCACCTATTATTTAATGCCACATTAACGTCACCTAAACTGTGTTTATAATCCCAGTGGGGATGAATAGCATTACTCATGAGAAATATAGCATTTTATTGTGATTTGTTATGTGTACTTTTGAAATAAGTTGAGTGGGTTATGTGTCAAAATTTTATTGGTCAACAAAATATTTAATTGTATGCACATATTTGTCTTTAGTGTGGAATTATAAATTATTAAAAACGATATTTTGGTTTAAAATATTGCAAAATGGATATTGAACAAATTTTGGACATTTTTACAAATGACCACTCGAAAGCGGACATTTCTTGTAATTTTCTCAAAAATCAATTTAATGATGAATTGTAATCGATATCAATAATAATTGAGTAGTAGTTACAAGTTGAATTAATGTTTGATTTTTATTAAATTTATATATTTATTCAAACTAGGCTTAATTTTGATGTTAACATGGTCATGAATGTTAGGATTACAAGTTGAAACACAAAATGGTCACTCGTGACTATTCCACTGTATGATTGCAACAGGATATAAATTCTTCAGGAGATGTCAAGCAATAAGATATCGCCGCGTAAGAGATCTGTGGATGTGACTTCCTGGATTGGCTGATTCCCCAGGTGCAA